>RBVU03000049.1:0-42965 GCA_004115045.4 Sinella curviseta
AAAGGCCTAGTATCGAGCACGTTGGCAGGCACTCCAATTAAGTGCGAAATGTACTCGTTGATATCTACAATTGAGTTTGCAACAGACATGAGATCATGTCCCACCAACTCCAGATTTGCGCTGCTCTTCATGACGGCACCACTCAATGATGGACTGGTGTTCAGTCAACCTCTTCTCGAAATGTTTGCCCATCGCAAGATTGTGCGCAACGTGAACCAGCCCCATTTTGTCTCACAATCCCAACTATGTCCAGAGGAATTGCTACATTGGGAAAAAGTTTACAAGTTTCTTGGCTGCATTCACTGAGTCAGGAATCTACCGAAAAATCATTCACGACATAAATATGCTGCAACAAATGCACTCAATTGATCGCGCGAATAAAAGAGGAACATTTGAAAGCAGTTGGAACCCATACACATTTACTTTACGATATCACAGTGGAAGTGATGGCATGAGCGGTGGTTCAACTACTGAGCCGTATGAGCCAATGGTTCTGGAGCAGGTCTCCGTTATTCTGCTTCTAATGATTTACGCGGTTGGATGCTGCGTTTTTATTGCAGGTATAGAAATTGTTATGAGTAGGTGCACGGGAATCGTAATCCGAAACAGAGTGTATGCGATTGGAGATAACGGTAGCGCTTTTTCTAGTATTGCTCGGTATTTGCCATAAAATTGTCGATTTGTATGAGATGAGCCGATATCTTATAATGGGTGAAAAGGCATTTTGGTGAAGAAGTCATTTTGGAATGGGTACATTTGCCAATTGGGCGTGTGCCAAATTGAAATAGTCCGGGAAGCATTAAGATGTTAGAATCAAGTTAAAGCATAGTATCATTTCCAATTACATCGAATTGCAGGAAAATAAAGTAAGTTCAAATTAGTGAAGCAGGATTACATCAGCGTTGCCATTGAGTGGAAAACAGATCATTGTAACCTGCGACAGTAAACCGAGTGTGAAAATGCAGTAGAGATAAATTAGATAAATTGCCACACAAATTGCGTCCAAGTGCTTATAAAATGCTATTAAGTTACTTTCACTCAGATGAGTGCGTATTGTGGGCATAATAACCCACAGCGTATTCCCTCTTCTCCCTTTCCCCCATCTCACTTGCGCCCAACCCAGTATCAGTCACGGGGTGTGAGATATCCCTCACATCACCTTCTCCCATTCTCCCTTTGCCCCATTGCCCATGCGCCAAGACAAGCTGTCTAGGCATGGTCATCAAAGGTGCGGCTAGCACCACTTACTCTGGTTGATACTCTGGCCCATCATTATCTCTTTCCATTTCCCCAGTTCTTGTTTCGGTTTAGGAAACCATTTTGTATATATATTTGTATATATACCGCAACACGAGTTGCTAAGCAGCTACCGCAAGACGAGTTGCTAAGCAGCTACCGCAAGACGAGTTGCTAAGCAGCTACCGCAAGACGAGTTGCTAAGCAGCTACCGCAAGACGAGTTGCTAAGCAGCTACCGCAAGACGAGTTGCTAAGCAGCTACCGCAAGACGAGTTTCTAAGCAGCTACCGCAACACGAGTTGCTAAGCAGCTACCGCAAGACGAGTTGCTAAGCAGCTACCGCAAGACGAGTTGCTAAGCAGCTACCGCAAGACGAGTTGCTAAGCAGCAACCGCAAGACGAGTTGCTAAGCAGCTACCGCAAGACGAGTTGCTAACCAGCTATTTCAAGACGAGTTTCTAAGCAGCTACCGCAAGACGAGTTGCTAAGCAGCTACCGCAAGACGAGTTGCTAAGCAGCTACCGCAAGACGAGTTGCTAACCAGCTACCGCAAGACGAGTTGCTAAGCAGCTACCGCAAGACGAGTTGCTAAGCAGCTACCGCAAGACGAGTTGCTAAGCAGCTACCGCAAGACGAGTTGCTAAGCAGCTACCGCAAGACGAGTTGCTAACCAGCTACCGCAAGACGAGTTGCTAACCAGCTACCGCAAGACGTGTTGCTAAGCAGCTACCGCAAGACGAGTTGCTAAGCAGCTACCGCAAGCCGAGTTGCTAAGCGGCTACCGCAAGACGAGTTGCTAAGCAGCTACCGCAACACGAGTTGCTAAGCAGCTACCGCAAGACGAGTTGCTAAGCAGCTACCGCAAGACGAGTTGCTAAGCAGCTACCGCAAGACGAGTTGCTAAGCAGCTACCGCAAGACGAGTTGCTAAGCAGCTACCGCAAGACGAGTTGCTAAGCAGCTACCGCAAGACGAGTTGCTAAGCAGCTACCGCAAGAAGAGTTGCTAAGCAGCTACCGCAAGACGATTTGCTAAGCAGCTACCGCAAGACGAGTTTCTAAGCAGCTACCGCAAGACGAGTGGCTAAGCAGCTACCGCAAGACGAGTTGCTAAGCAGCTTCCGCAAGACGAGTTGCTAAGCAGCTACCGCAAGACGAGTTTCTAAGCAGCTACCGCAAGACGAGTTGCTAAGCAGCTACCGCAAGACGAGTTGCTAATCAGCTACCGCAAGACGAGTTGTTAAGCAGCTACCGCAAGACGAGTTGATACGCAGCTACCGCAAGACGAGTTGCTAAGCAGCTACCGCAAGACGAGTTGCTAACCAGCTATTTCAAGACGAGTTGCTAAGCAGCTACCGCAACACGAGTTGCTAACCAGCTATTTCAAGACGAGTTGCTAAGCAGCTACCGCAACACGAGTTTCTAAGCAGCTACCGCAAGACGAGTTGTTAAGCAGCTACCGCAAGACGAGTTGTTAAGCAGCTACCGCAAGACGGGTTGCTAAGCAGCTACCGCAAGACGAGTTTCTAAGCAGTTACCGCAAGACGAGTTGCTAAGCAGCTACCGCAAGACGAGTTGCTAAGCAGCTACCGCAAGACGAGTTGCTAAGCAGCTACCGCAAGACGAGTTGCTAAGCAGCTACCGCAAGACGAGTTGCTAAGCAGCTACCTCAAGACGAGTTGCTAAGCAGCTACCGCAAGACGAGTTGCTAAGCAGCTACCGCAAGACGAGTTGCTAAGCAGCTACCGCAAGACGAGTTTCTAAGCAGCTACCGCAAGACGAGTTGCTAAGCAGCTACCGCAAGACGAGTTGCTAAGCAGCTACCGCAAGACGAGTTGCTAACCAGCTACCGCAAGACGAGTTGCTAACCAGCTACCGCAAGACGAGTTGCTAAGCAGCTACCGCAAGACGAGTTGCTAAGCAGCTACCGCAAGACGAGTTGCTAAGCAGCTACCGCAAGACGAGTTGCTAAGCAGCTACCGCAAGACGAGTTGCTAACCAGCTACCGCAAGACGAGTTGCTAACCAGCTACCGCAAGACGTGTTGCTAAGCAGCTACCGCAAGACGAGTTGCTAAGCAGCTACCGCAAGCCGAGTTGCTAAGCGGCTACCGCAAGAGGAGTTGCTAAGCAGCTACCGCAAGACGAGTTGCTAAGCAGCTACCGCAAGACGAGTTGCTAAGCAGCTACCGCAAGACGAGTTGCTAAGCAGCTACCGCAAGACGAGTTGCTAAGCAGCTACCGCAAGACGAGTTGCTAAGCAGCTACCGCAAGACGAGTTGCTAAGCAGCTACCGCAAGACGAGTTTCTAAGCAGCTACCGCAAGACGAGTTGCTAAGCAGCTACCGCAAGACGAGTTGCTAGGCAGCTACCGCAAGACGAGTTGCTAAGCATCGACCGCAAGACGAGTTGCTAAGCAGCTACCGCAAGACGAGTTGCTAAGCAGCTACCGCAAGACGAGTTGCTAAGCATCGACCGCAAGACGAGTTGCTAAGCAGCTACCGCTAGACGAGTTGCTAAGTAGCTACCACAAGACGAGTTTCTAACCAGCTACCGCTAGACGAGTTGCTAACCAGCTACCGCAAGACGAATTGCTAAGCAGCTACCGCAAGACGAGTTGCTAAGCAGCTACCGCAAGACGAGTTGCTAAGCAGCTACCGCAAGACGAGTTGCTAAGAAGCTACCGCAAGACGAGTTGCTAACCAGCTACCGCAAGACGAGTTTCTAACCAGCTACCGCAAGACGAGTTGCTAAGCAGCTACCGCAAGACGAGTTGCTAAGCAGCTACCGCAAGACGAGTTGCTAAGCAGCTACCGCAAGACGACTTGCTTACTAGCTACCGCAAGACAAGTTGCTAAGCAGCTACCGCAAGACAAGTTTCTAAGCAGCTACCGCAAGACGAGTTGCTAACCAGCTACCGCAAGACGAGTTGCTATACAGTTACCGCAAGACGAGTTGCTAAGCAGCTACCGCAAGACGAGTTGCTAAGCAGCTACCGCAAGACGAGTTGCTAAGCAGCTACCGCAAGACGAGTTGCTAAGCAGCTACCGCAAGACGAGTTGCTAAGCAGCTACCGCAAGACGAGTTGCTAAGCAGCTACCTCAAGACGAGTTGCTAAGCAGCTACCGCAAGACGAGTTGCTAAGCAGCTACCGCAAGACGAGTTGCTAAGCAGCTACCGCAAGACGAGTTTCTAAGCAGCTACCGCAAGACGAGTTGCTTACTAGCTACCGCAAGACGAGTTGCGAAGCAGCTACCGCAAGACGAGTTGCTAAGCAGCTACCGCAAGACGAGTTGCTAAGCAGCTACCGCAAGACGACTTTCTAAGCAGCTACCGCAAGACGAGTTGCTAAGCAGCTACCGCAAGACGAGTTGCTAAGCAGCTACCGCAAGACGAGTTGCTAACCAGCTACCGCTAGACGAGTTGCTAACCAGCTACCGCTAGACGAGTTGCTAACCAGCTACCGCAAGACGAGTTGCTAACCAGCTACCGCAAGACGAGTTGCTAACCAGCTACCGCAAGACGAGTTTCTAAGCAGCTACCGCAAGACGAGTTGCTAAGCAGCTACCGCAAGACGAGTTGCTAAGCAGCTACCGCAAGACGAGTTGCTAAGCAGCTACCGCAAGTCGAGTTTCTAAGCAGCTACCGCAAGACGAGTTGCTAAGCAGCTACCGCAAGACGAGTTGCTAAGCAGCTACCGCAAGACGAGTTGCTAACCAGCTACCGCTAGACGAGTTGCTAACCAGCTACCGCTAGACGAGTTGCTAACCAGCTACCGCAAGACGAGTTGCTAACCAGCTACCGCTAGACGAGTTGCTAACCAGCTACCGCTAGACGAGTTGCTAACCAGCTACCGCAAGACGAGTTGCTAACCAGCTACCGCTAGACGAGTTGCTAACCAGCTACCGCAAGACGAGTTGCTAACCAGCTACCGCAAGACGAGTTGCTAAGCAGCTACCGCAAGACGAGTTGCTAAGCAGCTACCGCAAGACGAGTTGCTAAGCAGCTACCGCAAGACGAGTTGCTAACCAGCTACCGCAAGACGAGTTTCTAAGCAGCTACCGCAAGACGAGTTGCTAAGCAGCTACCGCAAGACGAGTTGCTAAGCAGCTACCGCAAGACGAGTTGCTAAGCAGCTACCGCAAGTCGAGTTTCTAAGCAGCTACCGCAAGACGAGTTGCTAACCAGCTACCGCAAGACGAGTTGCTAAACAGCTACCGCAAGACGAGTTGCTAACCAGCTATTTCAAGTCGAGTTGCTAAGCAGCTACCGCAACACGAGTTGCTAAGCAGCTACCGAAACACGAGTTGCTAAGCAGCTACCGCAAGACGAGTTGTTAAGCAGCTACCGCAAGACGGGTTGCTAAGCAGCTACCGCAAGACGAGTTTCTAACCAGCTACCGCAAGACGAGTGGCTAAGCAGCTACCGCAAGACGAGTTGCTAAGCAGCTACCGCAAGAGGAGTTGCTAAGCAGCTACCGCTAGACGAGTTGCTAACCAGCTACCGCAAGACGAGTTGCTAAGCAGCTACCGCAAGACGAGTTGGTAAGCAGCTACCGCAAGACGAGTTGCTAAGCAGCTACCGCAAGACGAGTTTCTAACCAGCTACCGCAACACGAGTTGCTAAGCAGCTACCGCAAGACGAGTTGCTAAGCAGCTACCGCAAGACGAGTTGCTAAGCAGCTACCGCAAGACTAGTTGCTAAGCAGCTACCGCAAGACGAGTTCCTAAGCAGCTACCGCAAGACGTGTTGCTAAGCAGCTACCGCTAGACGAGTTGCTAACCAGCTACCGCAAGACGAGTTGCTAAGCAGCTACCGCAAGACGAGTTGGTAAGCAGCTACCGCAAGACGAGTTGCTAAGCAACTACCGCAAGACGAGTTGCTAACCAGCTACCGCAAGACGAGTTGCTAAGCAGCTACCGCAAGACGAGTTGCTAAACAGCTACCGCAAGACGAGTTGCTAACCAGCTACCGCTAGACGAGTTGCTAACCAGCTACCGCAAGACGAGTTGGTAAGCAGCTACCGCAAGACGAGTTGCTAAGCAGCTACCTCAAGACGAGTTACTAACCCGCTACCGCAACACGAGTTGCTAAGCAGCTACCGCAAGACGAGTTGCTAAGCAGCTACCGCAAGACGAGTTGCTAAGCAGCTACCGCAAGACGAGTTGCTAAGCAGCTACCGCAAGACGAGTTGCTAAGCAGCTACCGCAAGACGAGTTGCTAAGCAGCTACCGCAAGACGAGTTGCTAAGCAGCTACCGCAAGACGAGTTGCTAAGCAGCTACCGCAAGACGAGTTGCTAAGCAGCTACCGCAAGACGAGTTGCTAAGCAGCTACCGCAAGACGAGTTTCTAAGCAGCTACCGCAAGACGAGTTGCTAAGCAGCTACCGCAAGACGAGTTTCTAAGCAGCTACCGCAAGACGAGTTGCTTACTAGCTACCGCAAGACGAGTTGCGAAGCAGCTACCGCAAGACGAGTTGCTAAGCAGCTACCGCAAGACGAGTTGCTAAGCAGCTACCGCAAGACGACTTTCTAAGCAGCTACCGCAAGACGAGTTGCTAAGCAGCTACCGCAAGACGAGTTGCTAAGCAGCTACCGCAAGACGAGTTGCTAACCAGCTACCGCTAGACGAGTTGCTAACCAGCTACTGCTAGACGAGTTGCTAACCAGCTACCGCAAGACGAGTTGCTAACCAGCTACCGCAAGACGAGTTGCTAACCAGCTACCGCAAGACGAGTTTCTAAGCAGCTACCGCAAGACGAGTTGCTAAGCAGCTACCGCAAGACGAGTTGCTAAGCAGCTACCGCAAGACGAGTTGCTAAGCAGCTACCGCAAGTCGAGTTTCTAAGCAGCTACCGCAAGACGAGTTGCTAAGCAGCTACCGCAAGACGAGTTGCTAAGCAGCTACCGCAAGACGAGTTGCTAACCAGCTACCGCTAGACGAGTTGCTAACCAGCTACCGCTAGACGAGTTGCTAACCAGCTACCGCAAGACGAGTTGCTAACCAGCTACCGCTAGACGAGTTGCTAACCAGCTACCGCTAGACGAGTTGCTAACCAGCTACCGCAAGACGAGTTGCTAAGCAGCTACCGCAAGCCGAGTTGCTAAGCGGCTACCGCAAGAGGAGTTGCTAAGCAGCTACCGCAACACGAGTTGCTAAGCAGCTACCGCAAGACGAGTTGCTAAGCAGCTACCGCAAGACGAGTTGCTAAGCAGCTACCGCAAGACGAGTTGCTAAGCAGCTACCGCAAGACGAGTTGCTAAGCAGCTACCGCAAGACGAGTTGCTAAGCAGCTACCGCAAGACGAGTTTCTAAGCAGCTACCGAAAGAAGAGTTGCTAAGCAGCTACCGCAAGACGATTTGCTAAGCAGCTACCGCAAGACGAGTTTCTAAGCAGCTACCGCAAGACGAGTGGCTAAGCAGCTACCGCAAGACGAGTTGCTAAGCAGCTTCCGCAAGACGAGTTGCTAAGCAGCTACCGCAAGACGAGTTTCTAAGCAGCTACCGCAAGACGAGTTGCTAAGCAGCTACCGCAAGACGAGTTGCTAATCAGCTACCGCAAGACGAGTTGTTAAGCAGCTACCGCAAGACGAGTTGATACGCAGCTACCGCAAGACGAGTTGCTAAGCAGCTACCGCAAGACGAGTTGCTAACCAGCTATTTCAAGACGAGTTGCTAAGCAGCTACCGCAACACGAGTTGCTAACCAGCTATTTCAAGACGAGTTGCTAAGCAGCTACCGCAACACGAGTTTCTAAGCAGCTACCGCAAGACGAGTTGTTAAGCAGCTACCGCAAGACGAGTTGTTAAGCAGCTACCGCAAGACGGGTTGCTAAGCAGCTACCGCAAGACGAGTTTCTAAGCAGTTACCGCAAGACGAGTTGCTAAGCAGCTACCGCAAGACGAGTTGCTAAGCAGCTACCGCAAGACGAGTTGCTAAGCAGCTACCGCAAGACGAGTTGCTAAGCAGCTACCGCAAGACGAGTTGCTAAGCAGCTACCTCAAGACGAGTTGCTAAGCAGCTACCGCAAGACGAGTTGCTAAGCAGCTACCGCAAGACGAGTTGCTAAGCAGCTACCGCAAGACGAGTTTCTAAGCAGCTACCGCAAGACGAGTTGCTAAGCAGCTACCGCAAGACGAGTTGCTAAGCAGCTACCGCAAGACGAGTTGCTAACCAGCTACCGCAAGACGAGTTGCTAACCAGCTACCGCAAGACGAGTTGCTAAGCAGCTACCGCAAGACGAGTTGCTAAGCAGCTACCGCAAGACGAGTTGCTAAGCAGCTACCGCAAGACGAGTTGCTAAGCAGCTACCGCAAGACGAGTTGCTAACCAGCTACCGCAAGACGAGTTGCTAACCAGCTACCGCAAGACGAGTTGCTAAGCAGCTACCGCAAGACGAGTTGCTAAGCAGCTACCGCAAGCCGAGTTGCTAAGCAGCTACCGCAAGACGAGTTGCTAAGCAGCTACCGCAAGACGAGTTGCTAAGCAGCTACCGCAAGACGAGTTGCTAAGCAGCTACCGCAAGACGAGTTGCTAAGCAGCTACCGCAAGACGAGTTGCTAAGCAGCTACCGCAAGACGAGTTGCTAAGCAGCTACCGCAAGACGAGTTGCTAAGCAGCTACCGCAAGACGAGTTGCTAAGCAGCTACCGCAAGACGAGTTGCTAAGCAGCTACCGCAAGACGAGTTGCTAAGCAGCTACCGCAAGACGAGTTGCTAAGCAGCTACCGCAAGACGAGTTGCTAAGCAGCTACCGCAAGACGAGTTGCTAAGCAGCTACCGCAAGACGAGTTGCTAAGCAGCTACCGCAAGACGAGTTGCTAAGCAGCTACCGCAAGACGAGTTGCTAAGCAGCTACCGCAAGACGATATGCTAAGCAGCTACCGCAAGACGAGTTGCTAAGCAGCTACCGCAAGACGAGTTGCTAAGCAGCTACCGCAAGACGAGTTGCTAAGCAGCTACCGCAAGACGAGTTGCTAAGCAGCTACCGCAAGACGAGTTTGCTAAGCAGCTACCGCAAGACGAGTTGCTAAGCAGCTACCGCAAGACGAGTTGCTAAGCAGCTACCGCAAGACGAGTTGCTAAGCAGCTACCGCAAGACGAGTTGCTAAGCAGCTACCGCAAGACGAGTTGCTAAGCAGCTACCGCAAGACGAGTTGCTAAGCAGCTACCGCAAGACGAGTTGCTAAGCAGCTACCGCAAGACGAGTTGCTAAGCAGCTACCGCAAGACGAGTTGCTAAGCAGCTACCGCAAGACGAGTTGCTAAGCAGCTACCGCAAGACGAGTTGCTAAGCAGCTACCGCAAGACGAGTGCTAAGCAGCTACCGCAAGACGAGTTGCTAAGCAGCTACCGCAAGACGAGTTGCTAAGCAGCTACCGCAAGACGAGTTCTAGCAGCTACCGCAAGACGAGTTGCTAAGCAGCTACCGCAAGACGAGTTGCTAAGCAGCTACCGCAAGACGAGTTGCTAAGCAGCTACCGCAAGACGAGTTGCTAAGCAGCTACCGCAAGACGAGTTGCTAAGCAGCTACCGCAAGACGAGTTGCTAAGCAGCTACCGCAAGACGAGTTGCTAAGCAGCTACCGCAAGACGAGTTGCTAAGCAGCTACCGCAAGACGAGTTGCTAAGCAGCTACCGCAAGACGAGTTGCTAAGCAGCTACCGCAAGACGAGTTGCTAAGCAGCTACCGCAAGACGAGTTGCTAAGCAGCTACCGCAAGACGACTTGCTAAGCAGCTACCGCAAGACGACGTGCTAAGCAGCTACCGCAAGACGACTTGCTAAGCAGCTACCGCAAGACGAGTTGCTAAGCAGCTACCGCAAGACGAGTTGCTAAGCAGCTACCGCAAGACGAGTTGCTAAGCAGCTACCGCAAGACGAGTTGCTAAGCAGCTACCGCAAGACGAGTTGCTAAGCAGCTACCGCAAGACGACTTGCTAAGCAGCTACCGCAAGACGAGTTGCTAAGCAGCTACCGCAAGACGACTTGCTAAGCAGCTACCGCAAGACGAGTTGCTAAGCAGCTACCGCAAGACGAGTTGCTAAGCAGCTACCGCAAGACGACTTCTAAGCAGCTACCGCAAGACGAGTTCCTGTACACCGCAAGACGAGTTGCTAAGCAGCTACCGCAAGACGAGTTGCTAAGCAGCTACCGCAAGACGACTTGCTAAGCAGCTACCGCATGACGAGTTGCTAAGCAGCTACCGCAAGACGACTTGCTAAGCAGCTACCGCAAGACGACTTGCTAAGCAGCTACCGCAAGACGAGTTGCTAAGCAGCTACCGCAAGACGACTTGCTAAGCAGCTACCGCAAGACGAGTTGCTAAGCAGCTACCGCAAGACGACTTGCTAAGCAGCTACCGCAAGACGAGTTGCTAAGCAGCTACCGCAAGACGACTTGCTAAGCAGCTACCGCAAGACGACTTGCTAAGCAGCTACCGCAAGACGACTTGCTAAGCAGCTACCGCAAGACGAGTTGCTAAGCAGCTACCGCAAGACGAGTTGCTAAGCAGCTACCGCAAGACGACTTGCTAAGCAGCTACCGCAAGACGACTTGCTAAGCAGCTACCGCAAGACTACTTGCTAAGCAGCTACCGCAAGACGACTTGCTAAGCAGCTACCGCAAGACGACGTGCTAAGCAGCTACCGCAAGACGACTTGCTAAGCAGCTACCGCAAGACGACTTCCTAAGAAGCTACCGCATCACGAGTTCCTGTACACCGCAAGACGACTTGCTAAGCAGCTACCGCAAGACGACTTGCTAAGCAGCTACCGCAAGACGAGTTGCTAAGCAGCTACCGCAAGACGACTTGCTAAGCAGCTACCGCAAGACGACTTGCTAAGCAGCTACCGCAAGACGACTTGCTAAGCAGCTACCGCAAGACGACTTGCTAAGCAGCTACCGCAAGACGACTTGCTAAGCAGCTACCGCAAGACGAGTTGCTAAGCAGCTACCGCAAGACGACTTGCTAAGCAGCTACCGCAAGACGACTTGCTAAGCAGCTACCGCAAGACGACGTGCTAAGCAGCTACCGCAAGACGACTTGCTAAGCAGCTACCGCAAGACGACTTGCTAAGCAGCTACCGCATGACGAGTTCCTGTACACCGCAAGACGACTTGCTAAGCAGCTACCGCAAGACGACTTGCTAAGCAGCTACCGCAAGACGACTTGCTAAGCAGCTACCGCAAGACGACTTGCTAAGCAGCTACCGCATGACGAGTTGCTAAGCAGCTACCGCAAGACGAGTTGCTAAGCAGCTACCGCAAGACGACTTGCTAAGCAGCTACCGCAAGACGACTTGCTAAGCAGCTACCGCAAGACGACGTGCTAAGCAGCTACCGCAAGACGACTTGCTAAGCAGCTACCGCAAGACGACTTGCTAAGCAGCTACCGCAAGACGACTTCCTAAGCAGCTACCGCATGACGAGTTCCTGTACACCGCAAGACGACTTGCTAAGCAGCTACCGCAAGACGACTTGCTAAGCAGCTACCGCAAGACGACTTGCTAAGCAGCTACCGCATGACGAGTTGCTAAGCAGCTACCGCAAGACGAGTTGCTAAGCAGCTACCGCAAGACGACTTGCTAAGCAGCTACCGCAAGACGACTTGCTAAGCAGCTACCGCAAGACGACTTGCTAAGCAGCTACCGCAAGACGACTTGCTAAGCAGCTACCGCAAGACGACTTGCTAAGCAGCTACCGCAAGACGACGTGCTAAGCAGCTACCGCAAGACGACGTGCTAAGCAGCTACCGCAAGACGACTTGCTAAGCAGCTACCGCAAGACGACTTGCTAAGCAGCTACCGCAAGACGACTTGCTAAGCAGCTACCGCAAGACGACTTGCTAAGCAGCTACCGCATGACGAGTTCCTGTACACCGCAAGAAGAGTTGCTAAGCATCTGAATTTAGCTTTGTTGTTCATTAAATGCATTGCGGCAAATTCCCCTCTTGAATTTTGCCCATTGAATTTTGCCCATTTGAATTTTGCCCATTTGAATTTTGCCCAATTGAATTTTGCCCATTGAATTTTGCCCATTTGAATTTTGCCCATTGAATTTTGCCCATTGAATTTTGCCCATTTAAATTTTGCCCATTGAATTTAGCCCATTTGAATTTTGCCCATTGAATTTTACCCATTGAATTTTGCCCATTTGATATTTGCCCATTTGAATTTTGCCCATTGAATTTTGCCCATTTGAATTTTCCCCTTTTGAATTTTTCCCCCTTTGAATTTTCCGCTTTTGAATTTTCTCCTTTTGAATTTTCCCCTTTTGAATTTTGCCCATTTGAATTTTCCCCATTGAATTTTGCCCATTGAATTTTGCCCATTTGAATTTTGCCCATTGAATTTTGTCCATTTGAAATTTGCCCATTTGAATTTTCCCCATTGAATTTTGCCCATTGAATTTTGCCCATTTGAATTTTGCCCATTGAATTTTGCCCATTTGAAATTTGCCCATTTGAATTTTGCCCATTTGAATTTTCCCCTTTTGAATTTTCTCCTTTCGAATTTTCCTAATTTGAATTTTCTCCTTTTGAATTTTCCCCTTTTGAATTTTCCCCTTTTGAATTTTCCCCTTTTGAATTTTCCCCTTTTGAATTTTTTCCTTTTGAATTTTCCCCTTTTGAATTTTTTCCTTTTGAATTTTCCCCTTTTGAATTTTCCCCTTTTGAATCTTCCCCTTTTGAATTTTCCCCTTTTGAATTCTCCCCTAAGCAGCTACCGCATGACGAGTTCCTGTACACCGCAAGACGAGTTGCTAAGCAGCTACCGCAAGACGAGTTGCTAAGCAGCTACCGCAAGACGACGTGCTAAGTAGCTACCGCAAGACGATTTGCTAAGCAACTAACGCAAGACGACTTGCTAAGCAGCTACCGCAAGTCGATTTGCTAAGCAGCTACCGCAAGACGAGTTGCTAAGCAGCTACCGCAAGACGACTTGCTAAGCAGCTACCGCAAGACGACGTGCTAAGCAGCTACCGCAAGACGACTTGCTAAGCAGCTACCGCAAGACGACTTCCTAAGCAGCTACCGCATGACGAGTTCCTGTACACCGCAAGACGACTTGCTAAGCAGCTACCGCAAGACGACTTGCTAAGCAGCTACCGCAAGACGACTTGCTAAGCAGCTACCGCATGACGAGTTGCTAAGCAGCTACCGCAAGACGACTTGCTAAGCAGCTACCGCAAGACGAGTTGCTAAGCAGCTACCGCAAGACGACTTGCTAAGCAGCTACCGCAAGACGACTTCCTAAGCAGCTACCGCATGACGAGTTCCTGTACACCGCAAGACGACTTGCTAAGCAGCTACCGCAAGACGACTTGCTAAGCAGCTACCGCAAGACGACTTGCTAAGCAGCTACCGCATGACGAGTTGCTAAGCAGCTACCGCAAGACGACTTGCTAAGCAGCTACCGCAAGACGACTTGCTAAGCAGCTACCGCAAGACGACTTGCTAAGCAGCTACCGCAAGACGACTTGCTAAGCAGCTACCGCAAGACGAGTTGCTAAGCAGCTACCGCAAGACGACTTGCTAAGCAGCTACCGCAAGACAACTTGCTAAGCAGCTACCGCAAGACGACTTGCTAAGCAGCTACCGCAATACGACGTGCTAAGCAGCTACCGCAAGACGACTTGCTAAGCAGCTACCGCAAGACGACTTGCTAAGCAGCTACCGCAAGACGACTTCCTAAGCAGCTACCGCATGACGAGTTCCTGTACACCGCAAGACGACTTGCTAAGCAGCTACCGCAAGACGACTTGCTAAGCAGCTACCGCAAAACGACTTGCTAAGCAGCTACCGCATGACGAGTTGCTAAGCAGCTACCGCAAGTCGATTTGCTAAGCAGCTACCGCAAGACGAGTTGCTAAGCAGCTACCGCAAGACGACTTGCTAAGCAGCTACCGCAAGACGACGTGCTAAGCAGCTACCGCAAGACGACTTGCTAAGCAGCTACCGCAAGACGACTTGCTAAGCAGCTACCGCATGGCGAGTTCCTGTACACCGCAAGACGACTTGCTAAGCAGCTACCGCAAGACGACTTGCTAAGCAGCTACCGCAAGACGACTTGCTAAGCAGCTACGGCAAGAGGACTTGCTAAGCAGCTACCGCATGACGAGTTCCTGTACACCGCAAGACGACTTGCTAAGCAGCTACCGCAAGACGACTTGCTAAGCAGCTACCGCAAGACGACTTGCTAAGCAGCTACGGCAAGAGGACTTGCTAAGCAGCTACCGCATGACGAGTTCCTGTACACCGCAAGACGACTTGCTAAGCAGCTACCGCAAGACGACTTGCTAAGCAGCTACCGCAAGACGACTTGCTAAGCAGCTACCGCATGACGAGTTGCTAAGCAGCTACCGCAAGACGACTTGCTAAGCAGCTACCGCAAGACGACTTGCTAAGCAGCTACCGCAAGACGACTTGCTAAGCAGCTACCGCAAGACGACTTGCTAAGCAGCTACCGCAAGACGACTTGCTAAGCAGCTACCGCAAGACGACTTGCTAAGCAGCTACCGCAAGACGACTTGCTAAGCAGCTACCGCATGACGAGTTCCTGTACACCGCAAGAAGAGTTGCTAAGCATCTGAATTTAGCTTTGTTGTTCATTAAATGCATTGCGGCAAATTCCCCTCTTGAATTTTGCCCATCGAATTTTGCCCATTTGAATTTTGCCCATTTGAATTTTGCCCAATTGAATTTTGCCCATTGAATTTTGCCCATTTGAATTTTGCCCATTGAATTTTGCCCATTGAATTTTGCCCATTTAAATTTTGCCCATTGAATTTTGCCCATTTGAATTTTGCGCATTGAATTTTGCCCATTGAATTTTGCCCATTTGATATTTGCCCATTTGAATTTTGCCCATTGAATTTTGCCCATTTGAATTTTGCCCATTGAATTTTGCCCATTGAATTTTGCCCATTGAATTTTGCCCATTTGATATTTGCCCATTTGAATTTTGCCCATTGAATTTTGCCCATTTGAATTTTCCACTTTTGAATTTTTCCCCCTTTGAATTTTCCGCTTTTGAATTTTCTCCTTTTGAATTTTCCCCTTTTGAATTTTGCCCATTTGAATTTTCCCCATTGAATTTTGCCCATTGAATTTTGCCCATTTGAATTTTGCCCATTGAATTTTGCCCATTTGAAATTTGCCCATTTGAATTTTGCCCATTTGAATTTTCCCCTTTTTAATTTTCTCCTTTCGAATTTTCCTAATTTGAATTTTCTCCTTTTGAATTTTCCCCTTTTGAATTTTCCCCTTTTGAATTTTCCCCTTTTGAATTTTCCCCTTTTGAATTTTTTCCTTTTGAATTTTCCCCTTTTGAATTTTTTCCTTTTGAATTTTCCCCTTTTGAATTTTCCCTTTTTGAATATTCCCCTTTTGAATTTTCCCCTTTTGAATTCTCCCCTAAGCAGCTACCGCATGACGAGTTCCTGTACACCGCAAGACGAGTTGCTAAGCAGCTACCGCAAGACGAGTTGCTAAGCAGCTACCGCAAGACGACGTGCTAAGTAGCTACCGCAAGACGATTTGCTAAGCAACTACCGCAAGACGACTTGCTAAGCAGCTACCGCAAGTCGATTTGCTAAGCAGCTACCGCAAGACGAGTTGCTAAGCAGCTACCGCAAGACGACTTGCTAAGCAGCTACCGCAAGACGACTTGCTAAGCAGCTACCGCAAGACGACTTGCTAAGCAGCTACCGCAAGACGACTTGCTAAGCAGCTACCGCAAGACGACTTGCTAAGCAGCTACCGCAAGACGACTTCCTAAGCAGCTACCGCATGACGAGTTCCTGTACACCGCAAGACGACTTGCTAAGCAGCTACCGCATGACGAGTTGCTAAGCAGCTACCGCAAGACGACTTGCTAAGCAGCTACCGCAAGACGACTTGCTAAGCAGCTACCGCAAGACGACTTGCTAAGCAGCTACCGCAAGACGACTTGCTAAGCAGCTACCGCATGACGAGTTGCTAAGCAGCTACCGCAAGACGACTTGCTAAGCAGCTACCGCAAGACGACTTGCTAAGCAGCTACCGCAAGACGACTTGCTAAGCAGCTACCGCAAGACGACTTGCTAAGCAGCTACCGCAAGACGACTTGCTAAGCAGCTACCGCAAGACGACTTGCTAAGCAGCTACCGCAAGACGACTTTCTAAGCAGCTACCGCAAGACGACTTGCTAAGCAGCTACCGCATGACGAGTTCCTGTACACCGCAAGAAGAGTTGCTAGGCATCTGAATTTAGCTTTGTTGTTCATTAAATGCATTGCGGCAAATTCCCCTCTTCAATTTTGCCCTATTGAATTTTGCCCATTTGAATTTTGCCCATTTGAATTTTGCCCAATTGAATTTTGCCCATTTGAATTTTGCCCATTGAATTTTGCCCATTTGATATTTGCCCATTTGAATTTTGCCCATTGAATTTTGCCCATTTGAATTTTCCCCTTTTGAATTTTTCCCCCTTTGAATTTTCCGCTTTTGAATTTTTCCCTTTTGAATTTTCCCCTTTTGAATTTCCCCCTTTTGAATTTTCCCCATTGAATTTTGCCCATTGAATTTTGCCCATTTGATATTTGCCCATTTGAATTTTGCAAGACGACTTGCTAAGCAGCTACCGCAAGTCGATTTGCTAAGCAGCTACCGCATGACGAGTTCCTGTACACCGCAAGACGAGTTGCTAAGCAGCTACCGCAAGACGACTTGCTAAGCAGCTACCGCAAGACGACTTGCTAAGCAGCTACCGCAAGACGACTTGCTAAGCAGCTACCGCAAGACGACTTGCTAAGCAGCTACCGCAAGACGACTTGCTAAGCAGCTACCGCATGACGAGTTCCTGTACACCGCAAGAAGAGTTGCTAAGCATCTGAATTTAGCTTTGTTGTTCATTAAATGCATTGCGGCAAATTCCCCTCTTGAATTTTGCCCATTGAATTTTGCCCATTTGAATTTTGCCCATTTGAATTTTGCCCAATTGAATTTTGCCCATTGAATTTTGCCCATTTGAATTTTGCCCATTGAATTTTGCCCATTGAATTTTGCCCATTTAAATTTTGCCCATTGAATTTAGCCCATTTGAATTTTGCCCATTGAATTTTACCCATTGAATTTTGCCCATTTGATATTTGCCCATTTGAATTTTGCCCATTGAATTTTGCCCATTGAATTTTGCCCATTTGAATTTTCCCCTTTTGAATTTTTCCCCCTTTGAATTTTCCGCTTTTGAATTTTCTCCTTTTGAATTTTCCCCTTTTGAATTTTGCCCATTTGAATTTTCCCCATTGAATTTTGCCCATTGAATTTTGCCCATTTGAATTTTGCCCATTGAATTTTGCCCATTTGAAATTTGCCCATTTGAATTTTGCCCATTTGAATTTTCCCCTTTTGAATTTTCTCCTTTCGAATTTTCCTAATTTGAATTTTCTCCTTTTGAATTTTCCCCTTTTGAATTTTCCCCTTTTGAATTTTCCCCTTTTGAATTTTCCCCTTTTGAATTTTTTCCTTTTGAATTTTCCCCTTTTGAATTTTTTCCTTTTGAATTTTCCCCTTTTGAATTTTCCCCTTTTGAATCTTCCCCTTTTGAATTCTCCCCTAAGCAGCTACCGCATGACGAGTTCCTGTACACCGCAAGACGAGTTGCTAAGCAGCTACCGCAAGACGAGTTGCTAAGCAGCTACCGCAAGACGACGTGCTAAGAAGCTACCGCAAGACGAGTTGCTAAGCAGCTACCGCAAGACGACTTGCTAAGCAGCTACCGCAAGTCGATTTGCTAAGCAGCTACCGCAAGACGAGTTGCTAAGCAGCTACCGCAAGACGACTTGCTAAGCAGCTACCGCAAGACGACGTGCTAAGCAGCTACCGCAAGACGACTTGCTAAGCAGCTACCGCAAGACGACTTCCTAAGCAGCTACCGCATGACGAGTTCCTGTACACCGCAAGACGACTTGCTAAGCAGCTACCGCAAGACGACTTGCTAAGCAGCTACCGCAAGACGACTTGCTAAGCAGCTACCGCATGACGAGTTGCTAAGCAGCTACCGCAAGACGACTTGCTAAGCAGCTACCGCAAGACGACTTGCTAAGCAGCTACCGCAAGACGACTTGCTAAGCAGCTACCGCAAGACGACTTCCTAAGCAGCTACCGCATGACGAGTTCCTGTACACCGCAAGACGACTTGCTAAGCAGCTACCGCATGACGAGTTGCTGCACTACCGCAAGACGACTTGCTAAGCAGCTACCGCAAGACGACTTGCTAAGCAGCTACCGCAAGACGACTTGCTAAGCAGCTACCGCAAGACGACTTGCTAAGCAGCTACCGCAAGACGACTTGCTAAGCAGCTACCGCAAGACGACTTGCTAAGCAGCTACCGCAAGACGACTTGCTAAGCAGCTACCGCAAGACGACTTGCTAAGCAGCTACCGCAAGACGACTTGCTAAGCAGCTACCGCAAGACGACTTGCTAAGCAGCTACCGCAAGACGACTTGCTAAGCAGCTACCGCAAGACGACTTGCTAAGCAGCTACCGCAAGACGACTTGCTAAGCAGCTACCGCATGACGAGTTCCTGTACACCGCAAGAAGAGTTGCTAAGCATCTGAATTTAGCTTTGTTGTTCATTAAATGCATTGCGGCAAATTCCCCTCTTGAATTTTGCCCATGAATTTTGCCCATTGAATTTTGCCCATTTGATTTTGCCCAATGAATTTTGCCCTGAATTTGCCTGAATTTTGCCCATTTGATATTTGCCCTTTGAATTTTGCCATGATTTTGCCCATTTGAATTTTCCCCTTTTGAATTTTTCCCCCTTTGAATTTTCCGCTTTTGAATTTTTCCCTGATTTTCCCCTTTTGAATTTCCCCCTTTTGAATTTTCCCCATGAATTTGCCCATGATTTTGCCCATTTGATATTTGCCCATTTGAATTTTGCAAGACGACTTGCTAAGCAGCTACCGCAAGTCGATTTGCTAAGCAGCTACCGCATGACGAGTTCCTGTACACCGCAAGACGAGTTGCTAAGCAGCTACCGCAAGACGACTTGCTAAGCAGCTACCGCAAGACGACTTGCTAAGCAGCTACCGCAAGACGACTTGCTAAGCAGCTACCGCAAGACGACTTGCTAAGCAGCTACCGCAAGACGACTTGCTAAGCAGCTACCGCATGACGAGTTCCTGTACACCGCAAGAAGAGTTGCTAAGCATCTGAATTTAGCTTTGTTGTTCATTAAATGCATTGCGGCAAATTCCCCTCTTGAATTTTGCCCATTGAATTTTGCCCATTTGAATTTTGCCCATTTGAATTTTGCCCAATTGAATTTTGCCCATTGAATTTTGCCCATTTGAATTTTGCCCATTGAATTTTGCCCATTGAATTTTGCCCATTTAAATTTTGCCCATTGAATTTAGCCCATTTGAATTTTGCCCATTGAATTTTACCCATTGAATTTTGCCCATTTGATATTTGCCCATTTGAATTTTGCCCATTGAATTTTGCCCATTTGAATTTTCCCCTTTTGAATTTTTCCCCCTTTGAATTTTCCGCTTTTGAATTTTCTCCTTTTGAATTTTCCCCTTTTGAATTTTGCCCATTTGAATTTTCCCCATTGAATTTTGCCCATTGAATTTTGCCCATTTGAATTTTGCCCATTGAATTTTGCCCATTTGAAATTTGCCCATTTGAATTTTGCCCATTTGAATTTTCCCCTTTTGAATTTTCTCCTTTCGAATTTTCCTAATTTGAATTTTCTCCTTTTGAATTTTCCCCTTTTGAATTTTCCCCTTTTGAATTTTCCCCTTTTGAATTTTCCCCTTTTGAATTTTTTCCTTTTGAATTTTCCCCTTTTGAATTTTTTCCTTTTGAATTTTCCCCTTTTGAATTTTCCCCTTTTGAATCTTCCCCTTTTGAATTCTCCCCTAAGCAGCTACCGCATGACGAGTTCCTGTACACCGCAAGACGAGTTGCTAAGCAGCTACCGCAAGACGAGTTGCTAAGCAGCTACCGCAAGACGACGTGCTAAGTAGCTACCGCAAGACGATTTGCTAAGCAACTAACGCAAGACGACTTGCTAAGCAGCTACCGCAAGTCGATTTGCTAAGCAGCTACCGCAAGACGAGTTGCTAAGCAGCTACCGCAAGACGACTTGCTAAGCAGCTACCGCAAGACGACGTGCTAAGCAGCTACCGCAAGACGACTTGCTAAGCAGCTACCGCAAGACGACTTCCTAAGCAGCTACCGCATGACGAGTTCCTGTACACCGCAAGACGACTTGCTAAGCAGCTACCGCAAGACGACTTGCTAAGCAGCTACCGCAAGACGACTTGCTAAGCAGCTACCGCATGACGAGTTGCTAAGCAGCTACCGCAAGACGACTTGCTAAGCAGCTACCGCAAGACGAGTTGCTAAGCAGCTACCGCAAGACGACTTGCTAAGCAGCTACCGCAAGACGACTTCCTAAGCAGCTACCGCATGACGAGTTCCTGTACACCGCAAGACGACTTGCTAAGCAGCTACCGCAAGACGACTTGCTAAGCAGCTACCGCAAGACGACTTGCTAAGCAGCTACCGCATGACGAGTTGCTAAGCAGCTACCGCAAGACGACTTGCTAAGCAGCTACCGCAAGACGACTTGCTAAGCAGCTACCGCAAGACGACTTGCTAAGCAGCTACCGCAAGACGACTTGCTAAGCAGCTACCGCAAGACGAGTTGCTAAGCAGCTACCGCAAGACGACTTGCTAAGCAGCTACCGCAAGACAACTTGCTAAGCAGCTACCGCAAGACGACTTGCTAAGCAGCTACCGCAATACGACGTGCTAAGCAGCTACCGCAAGACGACTTGCTAAGCAGCTACCGCAAGACGACTTGCTAAGCAGCTACCGCAAGACGACTTCCTAAGCAGCTACCGCATGACGAGTTCCTGTACACCGCAAGACGACTTGCTAAGCAGCTACCGCAAGACGACTTGCTAAGCAGCTACCGCAAAACGACTTGCTAAGCAGCTACCGCATGACGAGTTGCTAAGCAGCTACCGCAAGTCGATTTGCTAAGCAGCTACCGCAAGACGAGTTGCTAAGCAGCTACCGCAAGACGACTTGCTAAGCAGCTACCGCAAGACGACGTGCTAAGCAGCTACCGCAAGACGACTTGCTAAGCAGCTACCGCAAGACGACTTGCTAAGCAGCTACCGCATGGCGAGTTCCTGTACACCGCAAGACGACTTGCTAAGCAGCTACCGCAAGACGACTTGCTAAGCAGCTACCGCAAGACGACTTGCTAAGCAGCTACGGCAAGAGGACTTGCTAAGCAGCTACCGCATGACGAGTTCCTGTACACCGCAAGACGACTTGCTAAGCAGCTACCGCAAGACGACTTGCTAAGCAGCTACCGCAAGACGACTTGCTAAGCAGCTACGGCAAGAGGACTTGCTAAGCAGCTACCGCATGACGAGTTCCTGTACACCGCAAGACGACTTGCTAAGCAGCTACCGCAAGACGACTTGCTAAGCAGCTACCGCAAGACGACTTGCTAAGCAGCTACCGCATGACGAGTTGCTAAGCAGCTACCGCAAGACGACTTGCTAAGCAGCTACCGCAAGACGACTTGCTAAGCAGCTACCGCAAGACGACTTGCTAAGCAGCTACCGCAAGACGACTTGCTAAGCAGCTACCGCAAGACGACTTGCTAAGCAGCTACCGCAAGACGACTTGCTAAGCAGCTACCGCAAGACGACTTGCTAAGCAGCTACCGCATGACGAGTTCCTGTACACCGCAAGAAGAGTTGCTAAGCATCTGAATTTAGCTTTGTTGTTCATTAAATGCATTGCGGCAAATTCCCCTCTTGAATTTTGCCCATCGAATTTTGCCCATTTGAATTTTGCCCATTTGAATTTTGCCCAATTGAATTTTGCCCATTGAATTTTGCCCATTTGAATTTTGCCCATTGAATTTTGCCCATTGAATTTTGCCCATTTAAATTTTGCCCATTGAATTTTGCCCATTTGAATTTTGCGCATTGAATTTTGCCCATTGAATTTTGCCCATTTGATATTTGCCCATTTGAATTTTGCCCATTGAATTTTGCCCATTTGAATTTTGCCCATTGAATTTTGCCCATTGAATTTTGCCCATTGAATTTTGCCCATTTGATATTTGCCCATTTGAATTTTGCCCATTGAATTTTGCCCATTTGAATTTTCCACTTTTGAATTTTTCCCCCTTTGAATTTTCCGCTTTTGAATTTTCTCCTTTTGAATTTTCCCCTTTTGAATTTTGCCCATTTGAATTTTCCCCATTGAATTTTGCCCATTGAATTTTGCCCATTTGAATTTTGCCCATTGAATTTTGCCCATTTGAAATTTGCCCATTTGAATTTTGCCCATTTGAATTTTCCCCTTTTTAATTTTCTCCTTTCGAATTTTCCTAATTTGAATTTTCTCCTTTTGAATTTTCCCCTTTTGAATTTTCCCCTTTTGAATTTTCCCCTTTTGAATTTTCCCCTTTTGAATTTTTTCCTTTTGAATTTTCCCCTTTTGAATTTTTTCCTTTTGAATTTTCCCCTTTTGAATTTTCCCTTTTTGAATATTCCCCTTTTGAATTTTCCCCTTTTGAATTCTCCCCTAAGCAGCTACCGCATGACGAGTTCCTGTACACCGCAAGACGAGTTGCTAAGCAGCTACCGCAAGACGAGTTGCTAAGCAGCTACCGCAAGACGACGTGCTAAGTAGCTACCGCAAGACGATTTGCTAAGCAACT
This sequence comes from Sinella curviseta, assembly GCA_004115045.4. Lineage (NCBI taxonomy): Eukaryota > Metazoa > Arthropoda > Collembola > Entomobryomorpha > Entomobryidae > Sinella > Sinella curviseta. Next base: position 22,984 of record RBVU03000049.1, read on the forward strand.
ACCGCAAGACGACTTGCTAAGCAGCTACCGCAAGTCGATTTGCTAAGCAGCTACCGCAAGACGAGTTGCTAAGCAGCTACCGCAAGACGACTTGCTAAGCAGCTACCGCAAGACGACTTGCTAAGCAGCTACCGCAAGACGACTTGCTAAGCAGCTACCGCAAGACGACTTGCTAAGCAGCTACCGCAAGACGACTTGCTAAGCAGCTACCGCAAGACGACTTCCTAAGCAGCTACCGCATGACGAGTTCCTGTACACCGCAAGACGACTTGCTAAGCAGCTACCGCATGACGAGTTCCTGTACACCGCAAGACGACTTGCTAAGCAGCTACCGCAAGACGACTTGCTAAGCAGCTACCGCAAGACGACTTGCTAAGCAGCTACCGCAAGACGACTTGCTAAGCAGCTACCGCATGACGAGTTGCTAAGCAGCTACCGCAAGACGACTTGCTAAGCAGCTACCGCAAGACGACTTGCTAAGCAGCTACCGCAAGACGACTTGCTAAGCAGCTACCGCAAGACGACTTGCTAAGCAGCTACCGCAAGACGACTTGCTAAGCAGCTACCGCAAGACGACTTGCTAAGCAGCTACCGCAAGACGACTTTCTAAGCAGCTACCGCAAGACGACTTGCTAAGCAGCTACCGCATGACGAGTTCCTGTACACCGCAAGAAGAGTTGCTAGGCATCTGAATTTAGCTTTGTTGTTCATTAAATGCATTGCGGCAAATTCCCCTCTTGAATTTTGCCCATTGAATTTTGCCCATTTGAATTTTGCCCATTTGAATTTTGCCCAATTGAATTTTGCCCATTGAATTTTGCCCATTGAATTTTGCCCATTTGATATTTGCCCATTTGAATTTTGCCCATTGAATTTTGCCCATTTGAATTTTCCCCTTTTGAATTTTTCCCCCTTTGAATTTTCCGCTTTTGAATTTTTCCCTTTTGAATTTTCCCCTTTTGAATTTCCCCCTTTTGAATTTTCCCCATTGAATTTTGCCCATTGAATTTTGCCCATTTGATATTTGCCCATTTGAATTTTGCAAGACGACTTGCTAAGCAGCTACCGCAAGTCGATTTGCTAAGCAGCTACCGCATGACGAGTTCCTGTACACCGCAAGACGAGTTGCTAAGCAGCTACCGCAAGACGACTTGCTAAGCAGCTACCGCAAGACGACTTGCTAAGCAGCTACCGCAAGACGACTTGCTAAGCAGCTACCGCATGACGAGTTCCTGTACACCGCAAGAAGAGTTGCTAAGCATCTGAATTTAGCTTTGTTGTTCATTAAATGCATTGCGGCAAATTCCCCTCTTGAATTTTGCCCATTGAATTTTGCCCATTTGAATTTTCCCCTTTTGAATTTTGCCCAATTGAATTTTGCCCTATGAATTTTGCCCATTTGAATTTTGCCCATTGAATTTTGCCCATTGATCTTTGCCCATTTAAATTTTGCCCATTGAATTTTGCCCATTTGAATTTTGCCCATTGAATTTTGCCCATTGAATTTTGCCCATTTGATATTTGCCCATTTGAATTTTACCCATTGAATTTTGCCCATTTGAATTTTGCCCTATGAATTTTGCCCATTTGATATTTGCCCATTTGAATTTTGCCCATTGAATTTTGCCCATTTGAATTTTCCCCTTTTGAATTTTCCCCCCTTTGAATTTTCCGCTTTTGAATTTTCCCCTTTTGAATTTTCCCCTTTTGAATTTTCCCCTTTTGAATTTTCCCCATTGAATTTTGCCCATTGAATTTTGCCCATTTGAATTTTGCCCATTGAATTTTGCCCATTTGAATTTTGCCCATTTGAATTTTGCCCATTTGAATTTTGCCCATTTGAATTTTGCCCATTTGAATTTTCCCCTTTTGAATTTTCTCCTTTCGAATTTTCCTAATTTGAATTTTCTCCTTTTGAATTTTCCCTTTTTGAATTTTCCCCTTTTGAACTTTCCCCTTTTGAATTTTCCCCTTTTGAATTTTTTCCTTTTGAATTTTCCCCTTTTGAATTTTCCCCTTTTGAATCTTCCCCTTTTGAATTTTCCCCTTTTGAATTCTCCCCTAAGCAGCTACCGCATGACGAGTTCCTGTACACCGCAAGACGAGTTGCTAAGCAGCTACCGCAAGACGAGTTGCTAAGCAGCTACCGCAAGACGACGTGCTAAGTAGCTACCGCAAGACGATTTGCTAAGCAACTACCGCAAGACGACTTGCTAAGCAGCTACCGCAAGACGACTTGCTAAGCAGCTACCGCAAGACGACTTGCTAAGCAGCTACCGCATGACGAGTTCCTGTACACCGCAAGAAGAGTTGCTAAGCATCTGAATTTAGCTTTGTTGTTCATTAAATGCATTGCGGCAAATTCCCCTCTTGAATTTTGCCCATTGAATTTTGCCCATTTGAATTTTCCCCTTTTGAATTTTGCCCAATTGAATTTTGCCCTATGAATTTTGCCCATTTGAATTTTGCCCATTTGAATTTTGCCCTATGAATTTTGCCCATTTGATATTTGCCCATTTGAATTTTGCCCATTGAATTTTGCCCATTTGAATTTTCCCCTTTTGAATTTTTCCCCCTTTGAATTTTGCCCATTGAATTTTGCCCATTTGATATTTGCCCATTTGAATTTTGCCCATTGAATTTTGCCCATTTGAATTTTCCCCCTTTGAATTTTCCGCTTTTGAATTTTCCCCTTTTGAATTTTCCCCTTTTGAATTTTCCCCTTTTGAATTTTCCCCATTGAATTTTGCCCATTGAATTTTGCCCATTTGAATTTTGCCCATTGAATTTTGCCCATTTGAATTTTGCCCATTTGAATTTTGCCCATTTGAATTTTCCCCTTTTGAATTTTCTCCTTTCGAATTTTCCTAATTTGAATTTTCTCCTTTTGAATTTTCCCCTTTTGAATTTTCCCCTTTTGAATTTTCCCCTTTTGAATTTTCCCCTTTTGAATTTTTTCCTTTTGAATTTTCCCCTTTTGAATTTTCCCCTTTTGAATCTTCCCCTTTTGAATTTTCCCCTTTTGAATTTTCCCCTTTTGAATCTTCCCCTTTTGAATTTTCCCCTTTTGAATTCTCCCCTAAGCAGCTACCGCATGACGAGTTCCTGTACACCGCAAGACGAGTTGCTAAGCAGCTACCGCAAGACGAGTTGCTAAGCAGCTACCGCAAGACGAGTTGCTAAGCAGCTACCGCAAGACGACGTGCTATATAGCTACTTCAAGACGATTTGCTAAGCAACTACCGCAAGACGACTTGCTAAGCAGCTACCGCAAGACGACTTGCTAAGCAGCTACCGCATGACGAGTTCCTGTACACCGCAAGAAGAGTTGCTAAGCATCTGAATTTAGCTTTGTTGTTCATTAACTGCATTGCGGCAAATTCCCCTCTTGAATTTTGCCCATTGAATTTTGCCCATTTGAATTTTGCCCATTTGAATTTTGCCCAATTGAATTTTGCCCATTGAATTTTGTCCATTTGAATTTTGCCCATTGAATTTTGCCCATTGAATTTTGCCCATTTAAATTTTGCCCATTGAATTTTGCCCATTTGAATTTTGCCCATTGAATTTTGCCCATTGAATTTTGCCCATTTGATATTTGCCCATTTGAATTTTGCCCATTGAATTTTGCCCATTTGAATTTTGCCCATTGAATTTTGCCCATTTGATATCTGCCCATTTGAATTTTGCCCATTGAATTTTGCCCATTTGAATTTTCCCCTTTTGAATTTTTCCCCCTTTGAATTTTCCGCTTTTGAATTTTCCCCTTTTGAATTTTCCCCTTTTGAATTTTCCCCTTTTGAATTTTCCCCATTGAATTTTGCCCATTGAATTTTGCCCATTTGAATTTTGCCCATTGAATTTTGCCCATTTGAATTTTGCCCATTTGAATTTTGCCCATTTGAATTTTACCCTTTTGAATTTTCTCCTTTCGAATTTTCCTAATTTGAATTTTCTCCTTTCGAATTTTCCTAATTTGAATTTTCTCCTTTTGAATTTTCCCCTTTTGAATTTTCCCCTTTTGAATTTTTCCCTTTTGAATTTTTTCCTTTTGAATTTTCCCCTTTTGAATTTTCCCCTTTTGAATCTTCCCCTTTTGAATTTTCCCCTTTTGAATTCTCCCCTAAGCAGCTACCGCATGACGAGTTCCTGTACACCGCAAGACGAGTTGCTAAGCAGCTACCGCAAGACGAGTTGCTAAGCAGCTACCGCAAGACGACGTGCTAAGTAGCTACCGCAAGACGATTTGCTAAGCAACTACCGCAAGACGACTTGCTAAGCAGCTACCGCAAGTCGATTTGCTAAGCAGCTACCGCATGACGAGTTCCTGTACACCGCAAGACGAGTTGCTAAGCATCTGAATTTAGCTTTGTTGTTCATTAAATGTATTGCGGCAAATTCCCCTCTTGAATTTTGCCCTTTTGAATTTTCCCCTTTTGAATTTTTTCCTTTTGAATTTTCCACTTTTGAATTTTCCCCTTTTGAATTATCCCCTTTTGAATTTCCCCCTTTTGAATTCTCCCCTAAGCAGCTACTGCATGACGAGTTCCTGTACACCGCAAGACGAGTTGCTAAGCAGCTACCGCAAGACGACGTGTTAAGTAGCTACCGCAAGACGATTTGCTAAAAAACTACCGCAAGACGACTTGCTAAGCAGCTACCGCAAGTCGATTTGCTAAGCAGCTACCGCATGACGAGTTCCTGTACACCGCAAGACGAGTTGCTAAGCATCTGAATTTAGCTTTGTTGTTCATTAAATGCATTGCGGCAAATTCCCCTCTTGAATTTTGCCCTTTTGAATTTTCCCCTTTTGAATTTTTTCCTTTTGAATTTTCCCCTTTTGAATTTTCCCCTTTTGAATCTTCCCCTTTTGAATTTTCCCCTTTTGAATTCTCCCCTAAGCAGCTACTGCATAACGAGTTCCTGTACACCGCAAGACGACTTGCTAAGCAGCTACCGCAAGACGACGTGCTAAGCAGCTACCGCAAGACGACTTGCTAAGCAGCTACCGCAAGACGACTTGCTAAGCAGCTACCGCAAGACGACTTGCTAAGCAGCTACCGCATGACGAGTTCCTGTACACCGCAAGAAGAGTTGCTAGGCATCTGAATTTAGCTTTGTTGTTCATTAAATGCATTGCGGCAAATTCCCCTCTTGAATTTTGCCCATTGAATTTTGCCCATTTGAATTTTGCCCATTTGAATTTTGCCCAATTGAATTTTGCCCATTGAATTTTGCCCATTGAATTTTGCCCATTTGATATTTGCCCATTTGAATTTTGCCCATTGAATTTTGCCCATTTGAATTTTCCCCTTTTGAATTTTTCCCCCTTTGAATTTTCCGCTTTTGAATTTTTCCCTTTTGAATTTTCCCCTTTTGAATTTCCCCCTTTTGAATTTTCCCCATTGAATTTTGCCCATTGAATTTTGCCCATTTGATATTTGCCCATTTGAATTTTGCCCATTGAATTTTGCCCATTTGAATTTTGCCCATTTGAATTTTCCCCTTTTGAATTTTCTCCTTTCGAATTTTCCTAATTTGAATTTTCCCCTTTTGAATTTTCCCCTTTTGAATTTTCCCCTTTTGAATTTTCCCCTTTTGAATTTTCCCCGTTTGAATTTTCCCCTTTTGAATTTTCCCCTTTTGAATTTTTTCCTTTTGAATTCTCCCCTAAGCAGCTACCGCATGACGAGTTCCTGTACACCGCAAGACGAGTTGCTAAGCAGCTACCGCAAGACGACGTGCTAAGTAGCTACCGCAAGACGAGTTGCTAAGCAGCTACCGCAAGACGACGTGCTAAGCAGCTACCGCAAGTCGATTTGCTAAGCAGCTACCGCATGACGAGTTCCTGTACACCGCAAGACGAGTTGCTAAGCAGCTACCGCAAGACGACTTGCTAAGCAGCTACCGCAAGACGACTTGCTAAGCAGCTACCGCAAGACCACTTGCTAAGCAGCTACCGCAAGACGACTTGCTAAGCAGCTACCGCAAGACGACTTGCTAAGCAGCTACCGCATGACGAGTTCCTGTACACCGCAAGAAGAGTTGCTAAGCATCTGAATTTAGCTTTGTTGTTCATTAAATGCATTGCGGCAAATTCCCCTTTTGAATTTTCCCCTTTTGAATTCTCCCCTAAGCAGCTACCGCATGACGAGTTCCTGTACACCGCAAGACGAGTTGCTAAGCAGCTACCGCAAGACGAGTTGCTAAGCAGCTACCGCAAGACGAGTTGCTAAGCAGCTACCGCAAGACGACGTGCTATATAGCTACTTCAAGACGATTTGCTAAGCAACTACCGCAAGACGACTTGCTAAGCAGCTACCGCAAGACGACTTGCTAAGCAGCTACCGCATGACGAGTTCCTGTACACCGCAAGAAGAGTTGCTAAGCATCTGAATTTAGCTTTGTTGTTCATTAAATGCATTGCGGCAAATTCCCCTCTTGAATTTTGCCCATTGAATTTTGCCCATTTGAATTTTGCCCATTTGAATTTTGCCCAATTGAATTTTGCCCATTGAATTTTGCCCATTTGAATTTTGCCCATTGAATTTTGCCCATTGAATTTTGCCCATTTAAATTTTGCCCATTGAATTTTGCCCATTTGAATTTTGCCCATTGAATTTTGCCCATTGAATTTTGCCCATTTGATATTTGCCCATTTGAATTTTGCCCATTGAATTTTGCCCATTTGAATTTTGCCCATTGAATTTTGCCCATTTGATATCTGCCCATTTGAATTTTGCCCATTGAATTTTGCCCATTTGAATTTTCCCCTTTTGAATTTTTCCCCCTTTGAATTTTCCGCTTTTGAATTTTCCCCTTTTGAATTTTCCCCTTTTGAATTTTCCCCTTTTGAATTTTCCCCATTGAATTTTGCCCATTGAATTTTGCCCATTTGAATTTTGCCCATTGAATTTTGCCCATTTGAATTTTGCCCATTTGAATTTTGCCCATTTGAATTTTACCCTTTTGAATTTTCTCCTTTCGAATTTTCCTAATTTGAATTTTCTCCTTTCGAATTTTCCTAATTTGAATTTTCTCCTTTTGAATTTTCCCCTTTTGAATTTTCCCCTTTTGAATTTTTCCCTTTTGAATTTTTTCCTTTTGAATTTTCCCCTTTTGAATTTTCCCCTTTTGAATCTTCCCCTTTTGAATTTTCCCCTTTTGAATTCTCCCCTAAGCAGCTACCGCATGACGAGTTCCTGTACACCGCAAGACGAGTTGCTAAGCAGCTACCGCAAGACGAGTTGCTAAGCAGCTACCGCAAGACGACGTGCTAAGTAGCTACCGCAAGACGATTTGCTAAGCAACTACCGCAAGACGACTTGCTAAGCAGCTACCGCAAGTCGATTTGCTAAGCAGCTACCGCATGACGAGTTCCTGTACACCGCAAGACGAGTTGCTAAGCATCTGAATTTAGCTTTGTTGTTCATTAAATGTATTGCGGCAAATTCCCCTCTTGAATTTTGCCCTTTTGAATTTTCCCCTTTTGAATTTTTCCTTTTGAATTTTCCACTTTTGAATTTTCCCCTTTTGAATTATCCCCTTTTGAATTTCCCCCTTTTGAATTCTCCCCTAAGCAGCTACTGCATGACGAGTTCCTGTACACCGCAAGACGAGTTGCTAAGCAGCTACCGCAAGACGACGTGTTAAGTAGCTACCGCAAGACGATTTGCTAAAAAACTACCGCAAGACGACTTGCTAAGCAGCTACCGCAAGTCGATTTGCTAAGCAGCTACCGCATGACGAGTTCCTGTACACCGCAAGACGAGTTGCTAAGCATCTGAATTTAGCTTTGTTGTTCATTAAATGCATTGCGGCAAATTCCCCTCTTGAATTTTGCCCTTTTGAATTTTCCCCTTTTGAATTTTTTCCTTTTGAATTTTCCCCTTTTGAATTTTCCCCTTTTGAATCTTCCCCTTTTGAATTTTCCCCTTTTGAATTCTCCCCTAAACAGCTACTGCATAACGAGTTCCTGTACACCGCAAGACGACTTGCTAAGCAGCTACCGCAAGACGACGTGCTAAGCAGCTACCGCAAGACGACTTGCTAAGCAGCTACCGCAAGACGACTTGCTAAGCAGCTACCGCAAGACGACTTGCTAAGCAGCTACCGCATGACGAGTTCCTGTACACCGCAAGAAGAGTTGCTAGGCATCTGAATTTAGCTTTGTTGTTCATTAAATGCATTGCGGCAAATTCCCCTCTTGAATTTTGCCCATTGAATTTTGCCCATTTGAATTTTGCCCATTTGAATTTTGCCCAATTGAATTTTGCCCATTGAATTTTGCCCATTGAATTTTGCCCATTTGATATTTGCCCATTTGAATTTTGCCCATTGAATTTTGCCCATTTGAATTTTCCCCTTTTGAATTTTTCCCCCTTTGAATTTTCCGCTTTTGAATTTTTCCCTTTTGAATTTTCCCCTTTTGAATTTCCCCCTTTTGAATTTTCCCCATTGAATTTTGCCCATTGAATTTTGCCCATTTGATATTTGCCCATTTGAATTTTGCCCATTGAATTTTGCCCATTTGAATTTTGCCCATTTGAATTTTCCCCTTTTGAATTTTCTCCTTTCGAATTTTCCTAATTTGAATTTTCCCCTTTTGAATTTTCCCCTTTTGAATTTTCCCCTTTTGAATTTTCCCCTTTTGAATTTTCCCCGTTTGAATTTTCCCCTTTTGAATTTTCGCCTTTTGAATTTTTTCCTTTTGAATTCTCCCCTAAGCAGCTACCGCATGACGAGTTCCTGTACACCGCAAGACGAGTTGCTAAGCAGCTACCGCAAGACGACGTGCTAAGTAGCTACCGCAAGACGATTTGCTAAGCAACTACCGCAAGACGACTTGCTAAGCAGCTACCGCAAGTCGATTTGCTAAGCAGCTACCGCATGACGAGTTCCTGTACACCGCAAGACGAGTTGCTAAGCAGCTACCGCAAGACGACTTGCTAAGCAGCTACCGCAAGACCACTTGCTAAGCAGCTACCGCAAGACGACTTGCTAAGCAGCTACCGCAAGACCACTTGCTAAGCAGCTACCGCAAGACCACTTGCTAAGCAGCTACCGCAAGACCACTTGCTAAGCAGCTACCGCAAGACGATTTGCTAAGCAACTACCGCAAGACGACTTGCTAAGCAGCTAACGCAAGACGATTTGCTAAGCAGCTACCGCATGACGAGTTCCTGTACACCGCAAGACGAGTTGCTAAGCAGCTACCGCAAGACGACTAGCTAAGCAGCTACCGCAAGACCACTTGCTAAGCAGCTACCGCAAGACGACTTGCTAAGCAGCTACCGCATGACGAGTTCCTGTACACCGCAAGACGAGTTGCTAAGCATCTGAATTTAGCTTTGTTGTTCATTAAATGCATTGCGGCAAATTCCCTTCTTGAATTTTGCCCTTTTGAATTTTTCCCTTTTGAATTTTCTCCTTTCGAATTTTCCTAATTTGAATTTTCTCCTTTTGAATTTTCCCCTTTTGAATTTTCCCCTTTTGAATTTTCCCCTTTTGAATTTTCCCCTTTTGAATTTTCCCCTTTTGAATTTTTTCCTTTTGAATTTTCCCCTTTTGAATTTTCCCCTTTTGAATCTTCCCCTTTTGAATTTTCCTCTTTTGAATTCTCCCCTAAGCAGCTACCGCATGACGAGTTCCTGTACACCGCAAGACGAGTTGCTAAGCATCTGAATTTAGCTTTGTTGTTCATTAAATACATTGCGGCAAATTCCCCTCTTGAATTTTGCCGTTTTGAATTTTCCCCTTTTGAATTTTTTCCTTTTGAATTTTCCACTTTTGAATTTTCCCCTTTTGAATCTTCCCCTTTTGAATTTCCCCCTTTTGAATTTCCCCCTTTTGAATTCTCCCCTAAGCAGCTACTGCATGACGAGTTCCTGTACACCGCAAGACGACTTGCTAAGCAGCTACCGCAAGACGACGTGCTAAGCAGCTACCGCAAGACGACTTGCTAAGCAGCTACCGCAAGACGACTTGCTAAGCAGCTACCGCAAGACGACTTGCTAAGCAGCTACCGCAAGACGACTTGCTAAGCAGCTACCGCAAGACGAGTTGCTAAGCAGCTACCGCAAGACGACGTGCTAAGTAGCTACCGCAAGACGATTTGCTAAGTAGCTACCGCAAGACGATTTGCTAAGCAACTACCGCAAGACGACTTGCTAAGCAGCTACCGCAAGTCGATTTGCTAAGCAGCTACCGCATGACGAGTTCCTGTACACCGCAAGACGAGTTGCTAAGCATCTGAATTTAGCTTTGTTGTTCATTAAATGCATTGCGGCAAATTCCCCTCTTGAATTTTGCCCTTTTGAATTTTCCCCTTTTGAATTTTTTCCTTTTGAATTTTCCCCTTTTGAATTTTCCCCTTTTGAATCTTCCCCTTTTGAATTTTCCCCTTTTGAATTCTCTTCTAAGCAGCTACTGCATGACGAGTTCCTGTACACCGCAAGACGACTTGCTAAGCAGCTACCGCAAGACGACGTGCTAAGCAGCTACCGCAAGACGACTTGCTAAGCAGCTACCGCAAGACGACTTGCTAAGCAGCTACCGCAAGACGACTTGCTAAGCAGCTACCGCATGACGAGTTCCTGTGCACCGCAAGAAGAGTTGCTAAGCATCTGAATTTAGCTTTGTTGTTCATTAAATGCATTGCGGCAAATTCCCCTTTTGAATTTTGCCCATTGAATTTTGCCCATTTGAATTTTGCCCATTTGAATTTTGCCCAATTGAATTTTGCCCATTGAATTTTGCCCATTGAATTTTGCCCATTTGATATTTGCCCATTTGAATTTTGCCCATTGAATTTTGCCCATTTGAATTTTCCCCTTTTGAATTTTTCCCCCTTTGAATTTTCCGCTTTTGAATTTTTCCCTTTTGAATTTTCCCCTTTTGAATTTCCCCCTTTTGAATTTTCCCCATTGAATTTTGCCCATTGAATTTTGCCCATTTGATATTTGCCCATTTGAATTTTGCCCATTGAATTTTGCCCATTTGAATTTTGCCCATTTGAATTTTCCCCTTTTGAATTTTCTCCTTTCGAATTTTCCTAATTTGAATTTTCCCCTTTTGAATTTTCCCCTTTTGAATTTTCCCCATTGAATTTTCCCCTTTTGAATTTTCCCCTTTTGAATTTTCCCCTTTTGAATTTTCCCCTTTTGAATTTTTTCCTTTTGAATTCTCCCCTAAGCAGCTACCGCATGACGAGTTCCTGTACACCGCAAGACGAGTTGCTAAGCAGCTACCGCAAGACGACGTGCTAAGTAGCTACCGCAAGACGATTTGCTAAGCAACTACCGCAAGACGACTTGCTAAGCAGCTACCGCAAGTCGATTTGCTAAGCAGCTACCGCATGACGAGTTCCTGTACACCGCAAGACGAGTTGCTAAGCAGCTACCGCAAGACCACTTGCTAAGCAGCTACCGCAAGACCACTTGCTAAGCAGCTACCGCAAGACCACTTGCTAAGTAGCTACCGCAAGACCACTTGCTAAGTAGCTACCGCAAGACGATTTGCTAAGCAACTACCGCAAGACGACTTGCTAAGCAGCTAACGCAAGTCGATTTGCTAAGCAGCTACCGCATGACGAGTTCCTGTACACCGCAAGACGAGTTGCTAAGCAGCTACCGCAAGACGACTTGCTAAGCAGCTACCGCAAGACCACTTGCTAAGCAGCTACCGCAAGACGACTTGCTAAGCAGCTACCGCATGACGAGTTCCTGTACACCGCAAGACGAGTTGCTAAGCATCTGAATTTAGCTTTGTTGTTCATTAAATGCATTGCGGCAAATTCCCCTCTTGAATTTTGCCCATTTGAATTTTCCCCTTTTGAATTTTCTCCTTTCGAATTTTCCTAATTTGAATTTTCTCCTTTTGAATTTTCCCCTTTTGAATTTTCCCCTTTTGAATTTTCCCCTTTTGAATTTTCCCCTTTTGAATTTTTTCCTTTTGAATTTTCCCCTTTTGAATTTTCCCCTTTTGAATTCTCCCCTAAGCAGCTACCGCATGACGAGTTCCTGTACACCGCAAGACGAGTTGCTAAGCATCTGAATTTAGCTTTGTTGTTCATTAAATGCATTGCGGCAAATTCCCCTCTTGAATTTTGCCGTTTTGAATTTTCCCCTTTTGAATTTTTTCCTTTTGAATTTTCCACTTTTGAATTTTCCCCTTTTGAATCTTCCCCTTTTGAATTTCCCCCTTTTGAATTTCCCCCTTTTGAATTTCCCCCTTTTGAATTCTCCCCTAAGCAGCTACTGCATGACGAGTTCCTGTACACCGCAAGACGACTTGCTAAGCAGCTACCGCAGGACGACGTGCTAAGCAGCTACCGCAAGACGACTTGCTAAGCAGCTACCGCAAGACGACTTGCTAAGCAGCTACCGCAAGACGACTTGCTAAGCAGCTACCGCAAGACGACTTGCTAAGCAGCTACCGCAAGACGAGTTGCTAAGCAGCTACCGCAAGACGACGTGCTAAGTAGCTACCGCAAGACGATTTGCTAAGTAGCTACCGCAAGACGATTTGCTAAGCAACTACCGCAAGACGACTTGCTAAGCAGCTACCGCAAGTCGATTTGCTAAGCAGCTACCGCATGACGAGTTCCTGTACACCGCAAGACGAGTTGCTAAGCATCTGAATTTAGCTTTGTTGTTCATTAAATGCATTGCGGCAAATTCCCCTCTTGAATTTTGCCCTTTTGAATTTTCCCCTTTTGAATTTTTTCCTTTTGAATTTTCCCCTTTTGAATTTTCCCCTTTTGAATCTTCCCCTTTTGAATTTTCCCCTTTTGAATTCTCCCCTAAGCAGCTACTGCATGACGAGTTCCTGTACACCGCAAGACGACTTGCTAAGCAGCTACCGCAAGACGACGTGCTAAGCAGCTACCGCAAGACGACTTGCTAAGCAGCTACCGCAAGACGACTTGCTAAGCAGCTACCGCAAGACGACTTGCTAAGCAGCTACCGCAAGACGACTTGCTAAGCAGCTACCGCATGACGAGTTCCTGTACACCGCAAGAAGAGTTGCTAAGCATCTGAATTTAGCTTTGTTGTTCATTAAATGCATTGCGGCAAATTCCCCTCTTGAATTTTGCCCATTGAATTTTGCCCATTCGAATTTTGCCCATTTGAATTTTGCCCAATTGAATTTTGCCCATTGAATTTTGCCCATTGAATTTTGCCCATTTGATATTTGCCCATTTGAATTTTGCCCATTGAATTTTGCCCATTTGAATTTTCCCCTTTTGAATTTTTCCCCCTTTGAATTTTCCGCTTTTGAATTTTTCCCTTTTGAATTTTCCCCTTTTGAATTTCCCCCTTTTGAATTTTCCCCATTGAATTTTGCCCATTGAATTTTGCCCATTTGATATTTGCCCATTTGAATTTTGCCCATTGAATTTTGCCCATTTGAATTTTGCCCATTTGAATTTTCCCCTTTTGAATTTTCTCCTTTCGAATTTTCCTAATTTGAATTTTCCCCTTTTGAATTTTCCCCTTTTGAATTTTCCCCATTGAATTTTCCCCTTTTGAATTTTCCCCTTTTGAATTTTCCCCTTTTGAATTTTCCCCTTTTGAATTTTTTCCTTTTGAATTCTCCCCTAAGCAGCTACCGCATGACGAGTTCCTGTACACTGCAAGACGAGTTGCTAAGCAGCTACCGCAAGACGACGTGCTAAGTAGCTACCGCAAGACGATTTGCTAAGCAACTACCGCAAGACGACTTGCTAAGCAGCTACCGCAAGTCGATTTGCTAAGCAGCTACCGCATGACGAGTTCCTGTACACCGCAAGACGAGTTGCTAAGCAGCTACCGCAAGACGACTTGCTAAGCAGCTACCGCAAGACCACTTGCTAAGCAGCTACCGCAAGACCACTTGCTAAGCAGCTACCGCAAGACCACTTGCTAAGTAGCTACCGCAAGACCACTTGCTAAGTAGCTACCGCAAGACGATTTGCTAAGCAACTACCGCAAGACGACTTGCTAAGCAGCTAACGCAAGTCGATTTGCTAAGCAGCTACCGCATGACGAGTTCCTGTACACCGCAAGACGAGTTGCTAAGCAGCTACCGCAAGACGACTTGCTAAGCAGCTACCGCAAGACCACTTGCTAAGCAGCTACCGCAAGACGACTTGCTAAGCAGCTACCGCATGACGAGTTCCTGTACACCGCAAGACGAGTTGCTAAGCATCTGAATTTAGCTTTGTTGTTCATTAAATGCATTGCGGCAAATTCCCCTCTTGAATTTTGCCCATTTGAATTTTCCCCTTTTGAATTTTCTCCTTTCGAATTTTCCTAATTTGAATTTTCTCCTTTTGAATTTTCCCCTTTTGAATTTTCCCCTTTTGAATTTTCCCCTTTTGAATTTTCCCCTTTTGAATTTTCCCCTTTTGAATTTTTTCCTTTTGAATTTTCCCCTTTTGAATTTTCCCCTTTTGAATCTTCCCCTTTTGAATTTTCCCCTTTTGAATTCTCCCCTAAGCAGCTACCGCATGACGAGTTCCTGTACACCGCAAGACGAGTTGCTAAGCATCTGAATTTAGCTTTGTTGTTCATTAAATGCATTGCGGCAAATTCCCCTCTTGAATTTTGCCCTTTTGAATTTTCCCTTTTGAATTTTTTCCTTTTGAATTTTCCACTTTTGAATTTTCCCCTTTTGAATCTTCCCCTTTTGAATTTCCCCCTTTTGAATTTCCCCCTTTTGAATTCTCCCCTAAGCAGCTACTGCATGACGAGTTCCTGTACACCGCAAGACGACTTGCTAAGCAGCTACCGCAAGACGACGTACTAAGCAGCTACCGCAAGACGACTTGCTAAGCAGCTACCGCAAGACGACTTGCTAAGCAGCTACCGCAAGGCGACTTGCTAAGCAGCTACCGCAAGACGACTTGCTAAGCAGCTACCGCAAGACGAGTTGCTAAGCAGCTACCGCAAGACGACGTGCTAAGTAGCTACCGCAAGACGATTTGCTAAGCAACTACCGCAAGACGACTTGCTAAGCAGCTACCGCAAGTCGATTTGCTAAGCAGCTACCGCATGACGAGTTCCTGTACACCGCAAGACGAGTTGCTAAGCAGCTACCGCAAGACGACTTGCTAAGCAGCTACCGCAAGACGACTTGCTAAGCAGCTACCGCAGGACGAGTTGCTAAGCAGCTACCCTCAAGACGAATTAATATACACCGCAAGACGAGTTGCTAAACATTCCGAAATAGAATTATGCGACAATATTTATGCGAAATGGAATTTTCCGAAATGGAATTATGCGACATATTTATGCGAAATGGAATTATGCGAAATGGAATTTTCCGAAATGGAATTTTCCGAAATGAAATTTTCCGAAATGGAATTTTCCGAAATGGAATTTGCCGAAATGGAATTATGCGAAATGGAATTTCACGAAATGGAATTTTTCGAAATGGAATTATGCGAAATGGAATTATGTGACGATATTTTTGCGAAATAGAATTTTCCGAAACGGAATTATGCGACACTATTTATGCGAAATGGAATTTTCCGAAACGGAATTATGTGACAATATTTATGCGAAATGGAATTATGAGACACAATTTATTCGACATGGAATTATGCGACAATATTTATGCGGAATGGAATTTGTGGCAATATTTATGAGATATAATGGAATTTTGCGACAATATTTATGGGAAATTATGGAATTTTGCTACAATATTTATGAGAATAATCAGAGAGCAGCTACCGCCAGACGACTTGCTAAGCAGCTACCGCAAGACCACTTGCTAAGCTTCTACCGCAAGACCACTTACTAAGCTTCTACCGAAAGACGAGTTGCTAAGCAGCAACCCTCAAGACGAGTTCCTATTCACCGCAAGACGAGTTGCTAAACATTCCGAAATGGAATTATGTGACAATATTTATGCGAAATGGAATTTTCCGAAATGGAGTTAAGCGAAATGGAATTTTCCGAAACGGAATTATGCGACACTATTTATGCGAAATGAAATTATACGAAATGGAATTATGCGAAATATAATTATGCGAAATGGAATTATGTGACAATATTTATGCGAAATGGAATTTTCCGAAACGGAATTATGCGACAATATTTATGAGGAATGGCATTTGTGGCAATATTTATGAGATATAATGGAACTTTGCGACAATATTTATGGGAAATAATGGAATTTTGCTACAATATTTATGAGAAATTATGGAATTTTGCTACAATATTTATGAGAATAATCAAAGAGCAGCTACCGACGACGCAGACGACTTGCTAAGCAGCTACCGCAAGACCACTTGCTAAGCAGCTACCGCAAGACAAGTTGCTAAGCAGCTACCGCAGGACGAGTTGCTAAGCAGCTACCCTCAAGACGAATTAATATACACCGCAAGACGAGTTGCTAAACATTCCGAAATAGAATTATGCGACAATATTTATGCGAAATGGAATTTTCCGAAATGGAATTATGCGACATATTTATGCGAAATGGAATTATGCGAAATGGAATTTTCCGAAATGGAATTTTCCGAAATGAAATTTTCCGAAATGGAATTTTCCGAAATGGAATTTGCCGAAATGGAATTATGCGAAATGGAATTTCACGAAATGGAATTTTTCGAAATGGAATTATGCGAAATGGAATTATGTGACAATATTTTTGCGAAATAGAATTTTCCGAAACGGAATTATGCAACACTATTTATGCGAAATGGAATTTTCCGAAATGGAATTATGCGACAATATTTATGCGAAATGGAATTATGCGAAATGGAATTTTCCGAAATGGAATTTTCCGAAATGGAATTTTCCGAAATGAAATTTTCCGAAATGGAATTTTCCGAAATGGAATTTGCCGAAATGGAATTATGCGAAATGGAATTTCACGAAATGGAATTATGCGACAATATTGATGCGAAATGGAATTATGTGACAATATTTTTGCGAAATAGAATTTTCCGAAACGGAATTATGCGACACTATTTATGCGAAATGGAATTATGTGACAATATTTATGCGAAATGGAATTATGAGACAATATTTTTGCGAAATGGAATTTTCCGAAACGGAATTATGTGACAATATTTATGCGAAATGGAATTATGAGACACAATTTATTCGACATGGAATTATGCGACAATATTTATGCGGAATGGAATTTGTGGCAATATTTATGAGATATAATGGAATTTTGCGACAATATTTATGGGAAATAATGGAATTTTGCTACAATATTTATGAGAAATTATGGAATTTTGCTACAATATTTATGAGAATAATCAGAGAGCAGCTACCGCCAGACGACTTGCTAAGCAGCTACCGCAAGACCACTTGCTAAGCGTCTACGGCAAGACCAATTGCTAAGCTTCTACCGCAAGACGAGTTGCTAAGCAGCTACCCTCAAGACGAGTTCCTATACACCGCAAGACGAGTTGCTAAACATTCCGAAATAGAATTATGCGACAATATTTATGCGAAATGGAATTTTCCGAAATGGAATTATGCGACAATATTTATGCGAAATGGAATTATGCGACAATATTTATGCGAAATGGAATTATGCGAAATGGAATTTTCCGAAATGGAATTTTCCGAAATGGAATTTTCCGAAATGAAATTTTCCGAAATGGAATTTTCCGAAATGGAATTTGCCGAAATGGAATTATGCGAAATGGAATTATGCGAAATGGAATTATGCGAAATGGAATTATGCGAAATGGAAATGGAATTATGCGACAATATTTATGCGAAATGGAATTATGTGACAATGTTTAAGCGAAATGGAATTATGCGACAATATTTATGCGAAATGGAATTTTGCGAAACGGAATTATGCGACAATGTTTATGCGAAATGGAATTTTGCGAAACGGAATTATGCGACAATGTTTATGCGAAAAGGAATTTTCCGAAACGGAATTATGCGAAACGGAATTATGCGACAATATTTATGCGAAATGGAATTATGCGACAATATTTATGCGAAACGGAATTATGCGACAATATTTATGGGAAATAATGGAATTTTGCTACAATATTTATGAGAAATGAAATTATGCGACATAATTTATGCGAAATGGAATTTTCCGAAATGGAATTTTCCGAAATGGAATTTTCCGAAATGGAGTTAAGCGAAATGGAATTATGCGACACAATTTATTCGACATGGAATTATGCGACAATATTTATGCGGAATGGAATTTTGCGACAATATTTATGGGAAATAATGGAATTTTGCTACAATATTTATGAGAAATGAAATTATGCGACAATATTTATGCGAAATGGAATTTTCAGAAATGGAATTTTTCGAAGTGGAATTTTCCGAAATGGAATTTTCCGAAATGGAGTTAAGCGAAATGGAATTTTCCGAAATGAAGCTAAGCGAAATGGAATTTTCCGAAATGGAGTTAAGCGAAATGGAATTTTCCGAAATGAAGCTAAGCGAAATGGAATTTTCCGAAATGGAATTATGCGAAATGGAATTATGCGAAATGGAATTATGCGAAATGGAATTATGCGAAATGGAATTATGTGACAATATTTTTGCGAAATGGAATTTTCCGAAACGGAATTTTCCGAAACGGAATTATGCGACACTATTTATGCGAAATGAAATTATACGAAATGGAATTATGCGAAATATAATTATGCGAAATGGAATTATGTGACAATATTTTTGCGAAATGGAATTTTCCGAAACGGAATTATGCGACAATATTTATGCGAAATTAATTTTTTTGAAACGGAATTATGTGCCAATATTTATTCGAAGTGGAATTATAGGCCAATATTTATGCAAAATGGCATTATGTGACAATGTTTAAGCGAAATGGTATTAATGCACAATGTTTATGCGAAAAGGAATTTTCCGAAACGGAATTGTGCGAAACGGAATTCTGCAACAATATTTATGCGAAATGGAATTATGCGACAATATTTATGCGAAATGAAATTATGCGACAATATTTATGCGAAATGAAATTATGCGACAATATTTATGCGAAATGGAATTTTCCGAAACGGAATTATGTGACAATATTTATGCGAAATGGATTTTTTTGAAACGGAATTATGTGCCAATATTTATTCGAAATGGAATTATAGGACAATATTTATGCGAAATGGAATTATGTGACAATGTTTAAGCGAAATGGAATTATGCGACAATATTTATGCGAAATGGAATTTTGCGAAACGGAATTATGCGACAATGTTTATGCGAAAAGAAATTTTCCGAAATGAAGCTAAGCGAAATGGAATTTTACGAAATGGAGTTAAGCGAAATGGAATTTTCCGAAATGAAGCTAAGCGAAATGGAATTTTCCGAAATGGCATTATGCGACAATATTTATGCGAAATGGAATTATGCGAAATGGAATTATGCGAAATGGTATTATGCGAAATGGAATTATGCGAAATGGAATTATGCGAAATGGAATTATGCGAAATGGAATTTTCCGAAACGGAATTTTCCGAAACGGAACTTTCCGAAACGGAATTTTCCGAAACGGAATTTTCCGAAACGGAATTTTCCGAAACGGAATTTTCCGAAACGGAATTTTCCGAAACGGAATTTTCCGAAACGGAATTATGCGTCACTATTTATGCGAAATGAAATTATACGAAATGGAATTATGCGAAATATAATTATGCGAAATGGAATTATGTGACAATATTTTTGCGAAATGGAATTTTCCGAAACGGAATTATGCGACAATATTTATGCGAAATGGATTTTTTTGAAACGGAATTATGTGCCAATATTTATTCGAAATGGAATTATAGGACAATATTTATGCAAAATGGCATTATGTGACAATGTTTAAGCGAAATGGAATTATGCGACAATATTTATGCGAAATGGAATTATGCGACAATATTTATGCGAAACGGAATTATGCGACAATATTTATGCGAAATGGAATTATGCGACAATATTTATGCGAAAAGCAATTTTCCGAAACGGAATTATGCGAAACGGAATTATGCGACAATATTTATG
>RBVU03000050.1:0-42647 GCA_004115045.4 Sinella curviseta
TTGCTGGAAAGTAGATTACTTTGCTGGAAAGTAGATTACTTTGCTGGAAAGTAGATTACTTTGCTGGAAAGTAGATTACTTTGCTGGAAAGTAGATTACTTTGCTGGAAAGTAGATTACTTTGCTGGAAAGTAGATTACTTTGCTGGAAAGTAGATTACTTTGCTGGAAAGTAGATTACTTTGCTGGAAAGTAGATTACTTTGCTGGAAAGTAGATTACTTTGCTGGAAAGTAGATTACTTTGCTGGAAAGTAGATTACTTTGCTGGAAAGTAGATTACTTTGCTGGAAAGTAGATTACTTTGCTGGAAAGTAGATTACTTTGCTGGAAAGTAGATTACTTTGCTGGAAAGTAGATTACTTTGCTGGAAAGTAGATTACTTTGCTGGAAAGTAGATTACTTTGCTGGAAAGTAGATTACTTTGCTGGAAAGTAGATTACTTTGATGGAAAGTAGATTACTTTGCTGGAAAGTAGATTACTTTGCTGGAAAGTAGATTACTTTGCTGGAAAGTAGATTACTTTGCTGGAAAGTAGATTACTTTGCTGGAAAGTAGATTACTTTGCTGGAAAGTAGAGTACTTTGCTGGAAAGTAGATTACTTTGCTGGAAAGTAGATTACTTTGCTGGAAAGTAGATTACTTTGCTGGAAAGTAGATTACTTTGCTGGAAAGTAGATTACTTTGCTGGAAAGTAGATTACTTTGCTGGAAAGTAGATTACTTTGCTGGAAAGTAGATTACTTTGCTGGAAAGTAGATTACTTTGCTGGAAAGTAGATTACTTTGCTGGAAAGTAGATTACTTTGCTGGAAAGTAGATTACTTTGCTGGATAGTAGATTACTTTGCTGGAAAGTAGATTACTTTGCTGGAAAGTAGATTACTTTGCTGGAAAGTAGATTACTTGCTGGAAACTAGATTACTTTGCTGGAAAGTAGATTACGTTGCTGGAAACTAGATTACTTTGCTGGAAAGTAGATTACTTTGCTGGAAAGTAGATTACTTTGCTGGAAAGTAGATTACTTTGCTGGAAAGTAGATTACTTTGCTGGAAAGTAGATACTTGCTGGAAAGTAGATTACTTTGCTGGAAAGTAGATTACTTGCTGGAAAGTAGATTACTTTGCTGGAAAGTAGATTACTTTGCTGGAAAGTAGATTACTTTGCTGGAAAGTAGATTACTTTGCTGGAAAGTAGATTAATTTGCTGGAAAGTAGATTACTTGCTTGAAAGTAGATTACTTTGCTGGAAAGTAGATTACTTTGCTGGAAAGTAGATTACTTTGCTGGAAAGTAGATTACTTTGCTGGAAAGTAGATTACTTTGCTGGAAAGTAGATTACTTTGCTGGAAAGTAGATTACTTGGCTGGAAAGTAGATTACTTTGCTGGAAAGTAGATTACTTTGCTGGAAAGTAGATTACTTTGCTGGAAAGTAGATTACTTTGCTGGAAAGTAGATTACTTTGCTGGAAAGTAGATTACTTTGCTGGAAAGTAGATTACTTGCTGGAAAGTAGATTACTTTGCTGGAAAGTAGATTACTTTGCTGGAAAGTAGATTACTTTGCTGGAAAGTAGATTACTTTGCTGGACAGTAGATTACTTTGCTGGAAAGTAGATTACTTTGCTGGAAAGTAGATTACTTTGCTGGAAAGTAGATTACTTTGCTGGAAAGTAGATTACTTTGCTGGAAAGTAGATTACTTTGCTGGAAAGTAGATTACTTTGCTGGAAAGTAGATTACTTTGCTGGAAAGTAGATTACTTTGCTGGAAAGTAGATTACTTTGCTGGAAAGTAGATTACTTTGCTGGAAAGTAGATCTCATTGCTGGAACGTAGATTACTTTGCTGGAAAGTAGATTACTTTGCTGGAAAGTAGATTACTTTGCTGGAAAGTAGATTACTTTGCTGGAAAGTAGATTACTTTGCTGGAAAGTAGATTACCTTGCTGGAAAGTAGATTACTTTGCTGGAAAGTAGATTACTTTGCTGGAAAGTAGATTACTTTGCTGGAAAGTAGATTACTTTGCTGGAAAGTAGATTACTTTGCTGGAAAGTAGATTACTTTGCTGGAAAGTAGATTACTTTGCTGGAAAGTAGATTACTTTGCTGGAAAGTAGATTACTTTGCTGGAAAGTAGATTACTTGCTGGAAAGTAGATTACTTTGCTGGAAAGTAGATTACTTTGCTGGAAAGTAGATTACTTTGCTGGAAAGTAGATTACTTTGCTGGAAAGTAGAGTACTTTGCTGGAAAGTAGATTACTTTGCTGGAAAGTAGATTACTTTGCTGGAAAGTAGATTACTTTGCTGGAAAGTAGATTACTTTGCGGGAAAGTAGATTACTTTGCTGGAAAGTAGATTACTTTGCTGGAAAGTAGATTACTTTGCTGGAAAGTAGATTACTTTGCTGGAAAGTAGATTACTTTGCTGGAAAGTAGATTACTTTGCTGGAAAGTAGATTACTTTGCTGGAAAGTAGATTACTTTGCTGGAAAGTAGATACTTTGCTGGAAAGTAGATTACTTTGCTGGAAAGTAGATACTTGCTGAAGTAGATTACTTTGCTGGAAAGGAGATGACTTTGCTGGAAAGTAGCTTACTGTGCTGGAAAGTAGATTACTTTGCTGGAAAGTAGATTACTTTGCTGGAAAGTAGATTACTTTGCTGGAAAGTAGATTACTTTGCTGGAAAGTAGATTACTTTGCTGGAAAGTAGATTACTTTGCTGGAAAGTAGAGTACTTTGCTGGAAAGTAGATTACTTTGCTGGAAAGTAGATTACTTTGCTGGAAAGTAGATTACTTTGCTGGAAAGTAGATTACTTTGCTGGAAAGTAGATTACTTTGCTGGAAAGTAGATTACTTTGCTGGAAAGTAGATTACTTTGCTGGAAAGTAGATTACTTTGCTGGAAAGTAGATTACTTTGCTGGAAAGTAGATTACTTTGCTGGACAGTAGATTACTTGCTGGAAAGTAGATTACTTTGCTGGAAAGTAGATTACTTTGCTGGAAAGTAGATTACTTTGCTGGAAAGTAGATTACTTTGCTGGAAAGTAGATTACTTTGCTGGAAAATAGATTACTTTGCTGGAAAGTAGATTGCTTGCTGGAAAGTAGATTTGCTGGAAAGTAGATTACTTTGCTGGAAAGTAAATTTCTTTGCTGGAAAGTAGATTACTTTGCTGGAAAGTAGATTACTTTGCTGGAAAGTAGATTACTTTGCTGGAAAGTAGATTACTTTGCTGAAAAGTGATTACTTTGCTGAAAGTAGGATTGTCTTGCTGAAGTAGATACTTTGCTGGAAAGTAGATACTTTGCTGGGAAAGTAGATTACTTGCTGGAAAGTAGATACTATTGCTGGAAAGTAGATTCATTGCTGGAAAGTAGACATTACATTGCGAGAAGTAGATTACTTTGCTGAAGAGATTACTTGCTGGAAAGTAGATTACTTTGTGGAAAGTAGATTACTTTGCTGGAAAGTAATTACTTTGCTGGAAAGTAGATTGCTTGCTGGAAAGTAGATTACTTTGCTGGAAAGTAGATTACTTGCGGAAAGTAGAGTACTTTGCTGGGAAAGTAGATTACTTGGCTGGAAGTAGATACTTTGCTGCAAGTAGATTACTTGCTGGACGTAGATTACATTGCGGGAAAGGAGATTGCTTTGCTGGAAGTAGCTTACTTTGCTGGTAAATAAGTAGATTCTTGCTGGAACGTAGAGTCTTTGCTGGAAAGTGAGACTGTGCTGATAGTAGACTGCTTGCTGGAAAGTAGATTCGTTGCGGGGAAGTAGATACTTTGCTGACGTGAAAGTAGATTCTTTGCTGGAAGTGAGATTACTGTGCTGTGAAAGTAGATTACGTAGTTGAAACGAAAAGTAGATTACTTCGTCTGGAAGTAGATTGCTTGCTGGAAAGTAGCTGGCTTGCGGGAAAGTAGATTACTCTGCTGGAAAAGTAGACTGCATTGCTGCGAAAGTAGATTACTTTGCTGGAAAGTAGATTACTTTGCTGGAAGTTAGATTACTTTGCTGGAAAGTAGATGACGTGCTGCGAAAGGAGATTACATGTGCTGAGAAAGTAGAGTACTTGCTGGAAAGTAGATTGACGTTGCCGGAAGTAGACTACTTTGCTGGAAAGTAGATTCATGCGTTGGGAAGTAGTGTACGTTGCTGGAAAGTAGATTACGTTGATGCGAAGTAGATTTAAGGCTGCGGAACAGTAGATTACTTTGTGGCAGTAGATGCTTGATGGGGAAGCTAGTTGACTTTGCTGGAATGGAATGTAGAGGACTTGCTGGAGAAAGTACATTTACTTGCGGAAAGTAGATTGCATGCTGGAAGTAGATACTTTGCTGGAAAGTAGATTGCTTTGCGAAAGGAGATAATGTCATGCTAGGAAGTAGATTACTTGCTGGAAAGGGAAGATCGCTTACTTTGCTGGAAAGTAGATTACTTTGCTGGAAAGTAGATTACTTTGCTGGAAAGTAGATTACTTTGCTGGAAAGTAGATTACTTTGCTGGAAAGTAGATTACTTTGCTGGAAAGTAGATTACTTGCTGGAAAGTAGATTACTTTGCTGGAAAGAATAATAATTTGCTGCAAAGTAGATAACTTTGCTGGAAAGTAGATTACTTTGCTGGAAAGTAGATTACTTTGCAGGAAAGTAGATTACTTTGCTGGAAAGTAGATTACTTTGCTGGAAAGTAGATTACTTGCTGGAAAGTAGATTACTTTGCTGGAAAGTAGATTACTTTGCTGGAAAGTAGATTACTTTGCTGGAAAGTAGATTACTTTGCTGGAAAGTAGATTACTTTGCTGGAAAGTAGATTACTTTGCTGGAAAGTAGATTACTTTGCTGGAAAGTAGATTACTTTGCTGGAAAGTAGATTACTTTGCTGGAAAGTAGATTACTTTGCTGGAAAGTAGATTACTTTGCTGGAAAGTAGATTACTTGCTGGAAAGTAGATTACTTTGCTGGAAAGTAGATTACTTTGCTGGAAAGTAGATTACTTTGCTGGAAAGTAGATTACTTTGCTGGAAAGTAGATTACTTTGCTGGAAAGTAGATTACTTTGCTGGAAAGTAGATTACTTTGCTGGAAAGTAGATTACTTTGCTGGAAAGTAGATTACTTTGCTGGAAAGTAGATTACTTTGCTGGAAAGTAGATTACTTTGCTGGAAAGTAGATTACTTTGCTGGAAAGTAGATTACTTTGCTGGAAAGTAGATTACTTTGCTGGAAAGTAGATTACTTTGCTGGAAAGTAGATTACTTTGCTGGAAAGTAGATTACTTTGCTGGAAAGTAGATTACTTGCTGGAAAGCTGGAAAGTAGATTACTTGCTGGAAAGTAGATTACTTTGCTGGAAAGTAGATTACTTTGCTGGAAAGTAGATTACTTTGCTGGAAAGTAGATTACTTTGCTGGAAAGTAGATTACTTTGCTGGAAAGTAGATTACTTTGCTGGAAAGTAGATTACTTTGCTGGAAAGTAGATTACTTTGCTGGAAAGTAGATTACTTTGCTGGAAATTAGATTACTTTGCTGGAAAGTAGATTACTTTGCTGGAAAGTAGATTACTTTGCTGGAAAGTAGATTACTTGCTGGAAAGTAGATTACTTTGCTGGAAAGTAGATTACTTGCTGGAAAGTAGATTACTTGCTGGAAAGTAGATTACTTTGCTGGAAAGTAGATTACTGTGCTGGAAAGTAGATTACTTTGCTGGAAAGTAGATTACTTTGCTGGAAAGCAGATTAATTTGTTGGAAAGTAGATTACTTTGCTGGAAAGTAGATTACTTTGCTGGAAAGTAGATTACTTGCTGGAAAGTAGATTACTTGCTGGAAAGTAGATTACTTTGCTGGAAAGTAGATTACTTTGCTGGAAAGTAGATTACTTTGCTGGAAAGTAGATTACTTTGCTGGAAAGTAGATTACTTTGCTGGAAAGTAGATTACTTTGCTGGAAAGTAGATTACTTTGCTGGAAAGTAGATTACTTTGCTGGAAAGTAGATTACTTTGCTGGAAAGTAGATTACTTGCTGGAAAGTAGATTACTTTGCTGGAAAGTAGATTACTTTGCTGGAAAGTAGATTACTTGCTGGAAAGTAGATTACTTTGCTGGAAAGTAGATTACTTTGCTGGAAAGTAGATTACTTTGCTGGAAAGTAGATTACTTTGCTGGAAAGTAGATTACTTTGCTGGAAAGTAGATTACTTTGCTGGAAAGTAGATTACTTTGCTGGAAAGTAGATTACTTTGCTGGAAAGTAGATTACTTTGCTGGAAAGTAGATTACTTTGCTGGAAAGTAGATTACTTTGCTGGAAAGTAGATTACTTGCTGGAAAGTAGATTACTTGCTGGAAAGTAGATTACTTTGCTGGAAAGTAGATTACTTTGCTGGAAAGTAGATTACTTTGCTGGAAAGTAGATTACTTTGCTGGAAAGTAGATTACTTTGCTGGAAAGTAGATTAATTTGCTGGAAAGTAGATTACTTTGCTGGAAAGTAGATTACTTTGCTGGAAAGTAGATTACTTTGCTGGAAAGTAGATTACTTGGCTGGAAAGTAGATTACTTTGCTGGAAAGTAGATTACTTTGCTGGAAAGTAGATTACTTTGCTGGAAAGTAGATTACTTGCTGGAAAGTAGATTACTTTGCTGGAAAGTAGATTACTTTGCTGGAAAGTAGATTACTTTGCTGGAAAGTAGATTACTTTGCTGGAAAGTAGATTACTTTGCTGGAAAGTAGATTACTTTGCTGGAAAGTAGATTACTTTGCTGGAAAGTAGATTACATTGCTGGAAAGTAGATTACTTTGCTGGAAAGTAGATTACTTTGCTGGAAAGTAGATTACTTTGCTGGAAAGTAGATTACTTTGCTGGAAAGTAGATTACATTGCTGGAAAGTAGATTACTTTGCTGGAAAGTAGATTACTTTGCTGGAAAGTAGATTACTTTGCTGGAAAGTAGATTACTTTGCTGGAAAGTAGATTACTTTGCTGGAAAGTAGATTACTTTGCTGGAAAGTAGATTACTTTGCTGGAAAGTAGATTACTTTGCTGGAAAGTAGATTACTTTGCTGGAAAGTAGATTACTTTGCTGGAAAGTAGATTACTTTGCTGGAAAGTAGATTACTTTGCTGGAAAGTAGATTACTTTGCTGGAAAGTAGATTACTTTGCTGGAAAGTAGATTACTTTGCTGGAAAGTAAATTTCATTGCTGGAAAGTAGATTACTTTGCTGGAAAGTAGATTACTTTGCTGGAAAGTAGATTAGCTTGCTGGAAAGTAGATTACTTTGCTGGAAAGTAGATTACTTTGCTGGAAAGTAGATTACTTTGCTGGAAAATAGATTACATTGCTGGAAAATAGATTAGCTTGCTGGAAAGTAGATTACTTTGCTGGAAAGTAGATTACTTGCTGGAAAGTAGATTACTTTGCTGGAAAGTAGATTACTTTGCTGGAAAGTAGATTACTTTGCTGGAAAGTAGATTACTTTGCTGGAAAGTAGATTACTTTGCTGGAAAGTAGATTACTTTGCTGGAAAGTAGATTACTTTGCTGGAAAGTAGATTACTTTGCTGGAAAGTAGATTACTTTGCTGGAAAGTAGATTTCCTTGCTGGAAAGTAGATTACTTTGCTGGAAAGTAGATTACTTTGCTGGAAAGTAGATTACTTTGCTGGAAAGTAGATTACTTTGCTGGAAAGTAGATTACTTTGCTGGAAAGTAGATTACTTTGCTGGAAAGTAGATTACTTTGCTGGAAAGTAGATTACTTGCTGGAAAGTAGATTACTTTGCTGGAAATTAGATTACTTTGCTGGAAATTAGATTACTTTGCTGGAAAGTAGATTACTTTGCTGGAAAGTAGATTACTTTGCTGGAAAGTAGATTACTTTGCTGGAAAGTAGATTACTTTGCTGGAAAGTAGATTTACATGTGCTGGAAGTACGATACTTTGCTGGAAGTAGATTACGTTTGGCTGGAGAGTAGATACTTGGCTGGAAAGTAGATTACTGTTGCTGGAAAGTAGATTACTTGAAAGTAGATTACTTTGCTGAAAGTAGATACTTTGCGAAAGTAGCATTACTTGCTGGAAAGTAGATTACTTGCTGGAAAAGTAGATTACTTGCTGAAAGTAGATTACTGTGCTGGAAGTAGATTACTTTGCTGGAAGTAGATGTACTTTGCTGGAAAGTAGATTACTTTGGCTGGAAAGTAGATTCACTGCTGAGAAGTAGGATACATTTGCTGGAAAGTAATTACATTTGCGGAATTAGATGTTGACTTTGCGGGAAAAGAGATATACTTTGACTGGAAAGTAGATACTTTGCTGGAAAGTAGATTACTTGCTGAAAGTAGATTACTTGCTGGAAAGGTAGATTACTTTGCTGGAAAGTAGATTACGTTGCTGAAAAGTAGAGTTGACTTTGCTGAAGTAGATTGACTTGCGGAAGTAGATTACTTGCTGAAAGTAGATTACTATGCTGGAAGTAGTTGACAGTTGCTGGAACAGTAGATTAGCTTGCTGGAAAGTAGATTACATTGCTGGAGTAGATTACTTTGCTGGAAGTAGATTACTTGCTGAAAGTAGAGTAGCATGCTGGAAGTAGATTACTTTGCGGAAAGAGATGTACTTCGCGGAAAGTAGATTACTTGCTGAAAGTAGATACTTTGCTGGAGAGTAGTATACTTTGCGAAAGTACGATTACTTTGCTGGAAAGTAGATTATCTGCTGAAAGAGTAATTTGCTGGAAAGTATTCACTGCTGGAAGTACGATTGCTTGCTGAAAGTAGATTACTTTGCTGAAAAGTAGATTACTTTGCTGGAAAGTAGATTACTTTGCTGGAAAGTAGATTACTTTGCTGGAAAGTAGATTACTTTGCTGGAAAGTAGATTACTAGTTGCATGGAAAGTAGCATTACTTTGCTGGAAAGTAGATTACTTTGCTGGAAAGTAGATTACTTTGCTGGAAAGTAGATTACTTTGCTGGAAAGTACATTACAGTGCTGGAAAGTAGATTACTTTGCTGGAAAGTAGATTAATTTGCTGGAAAGTAGATTACTTTGCTGGAAAGTAGATCTCTTTGCTGGAAAGTAGAGAACTTTGCTGGAAAGTAGATTACTTTGCTGGAAAGTAGATTACTTTGCTGGAAAGTAGATTACTTTGCTGGAAAGTAGATTACTTTGCTGGAAAGTAGATTACTTTGCTGGAAAGTAGATTACTTTGCTGGAAAGTAGATTACTTTGCTGGAAAGTAGAATACTTTGCTGGAAAGTAAATTCATTGCTGGAAAGTAGATTACTTTGCTGGAAAGTAGATTACTTTGCTGGAAAGTAGATTACTTTGCTGGAAAGTAGATTACTTTGCTGGAAAGTAGATTACTTTGCTGGAAAGTAGATTACTTTGCTGGAAAGTAGATTACTTTGCTGGAAAGTAGATTACTTTGCTGGAAAGTAGATTACTTTGCTGGAAAGTAGATTACTTTGCTGGAAAGTAGATTACTTTGCTGGAAAGTAGATTACTTTGCTGGAAAGTAGATTACTTTGCTGGAAAGTAGATTACTTTGCTGGAAAGTAGATTACTTTGCTGGAAAGTAGATTACTTTGCTGGAAAGTAGATTACTTTGCTGGAAAGTAGATTACTTTGATGGAAAGTAGATTACTTTGCTGGAAAGTAGATTACTTTGCTGGAAAGTAGATTACTTTGCTGGAAAGTAGATTACATTGCTGGAAAGTAGATTACTTTGCTGGAAAGTAGATTACTTTGCTGGAAAGTAGATTACTTTGCTGGAAAGTAGATTACTTTGCTGGAAAGTAGATTACTTTGCTGGAAAGTAGATTACTTTGCTGGAAAGTAGATTACTTTGCTGGAAAGTAGATTACTTTGCTGGAAAGTAGATTACTTTGCTGGAAAGTAGATTACTTTGCTGGAAAGTAGATTACTTTGCTGGAAAGTAGATTACTTTGCTGGAAAGTAGATTACTTTGCTGGAAAGTAGATTACTATGCTGGAAAGTAGATTACTTTGCTGGAAAGTAGATTACTTTGCTGGAAAGTAGATACCTTTGGTGGAAGGTAGATTACTTTGCTGGAAAGTAGATTACTTTGCTGGAAAGTAGATTACTTTGCTGGAAAGTAGTACTTTGCTGGAAAGTAGATTACTTTGCTGGAAAGTAGATTACTTTGCTGGAAAGTAGATTACTTTGCTGGAAAGTAGATTCTTTGCTGGAAAGTAGATTACTTTGCTGGAAAGTAGATTACTTGCTGGAAAGTAGATACATTGCTGGAAAGTAGAATTACTTTGCTGGAAAGTAGATTACTTGCTGGAAAGTAGATTACTTTGCTGGAAAGTAGATTACTTTGCTGGAAAGTAGATTACTTTGCTGGAAAAGTAGATTACTTTGCTGGAAAGTAGATTACTTGCTGGAAAGTAGATTACTTTGCTGGGAAAGTAGATACTTTGCTGGAAAGTAGATTACTTTGCTGGAAAGTAGATTACTTGCTGGAAAGTAGATTACTTTGCTGGAAAGTAGATTACTTTGCTGGAAGTAGATTACTTTGCTGGAAAGTAGATTACTTGCTGGAAAGTAGATTACTTTGCTGGAAAGTAGATTACTTTGCTGGAAAGTAGATTACTTTGCTGGAAAGTAGATTACTTTGCTGGAAAGTAGATTACCTTGCTGGAAAGTAGATTACATTGCTGGAAAGTAGATTACTTTGCTGGAAAGTAGATTACTTTGCTGGAAAGTAGATTACTTTGCTGGAAAGTAGATTACTTTGCTGGAAAGTAGATTACTTTGCTGGAAAGTAGATTACTTTGCTGGAAAGTAGATTACTTTGCTGGAAAGTAGATTACTTTGCTGGAAAGTAGATTACTTTGCTGGAAAGTAGATTACTTTGCTGGAAAGTAGATTACTTTGCTGGAAAGTAGATTACTTTGCTGGAAAGTAGATTACTTTGCTGGAAAGTAGATTACTTTGCTGGAAAGTAGATTACTTTGCTGGAAAGTAGATTACTTTGCTGGAAAGTAGATTACTTTGTTGGAAAGTAGATTACTTTGCTGGAAAGTAGATTACTTTGCTGGAAAGTAGATTACTTTGCTGGAAAGTAGAATACTTTGCTGGAAAGTTGATTACTTTGCTGGAAAGTAGATTACTTTGCTGGAAAGTAGATTACTTTGCTGGAAAGTAGATTACTTTGCTGGAAAGTAGATTACTTTGCTGGAAAGTAGATTACTTTGCTGGAAAGTAGATTACTTTGCTTGAAAGTAGATTACTTTGCTGGAAAGTAGATTACTTTGCTGGAAAGTAGAATACTTTGATGAAAGTAGATTACATTGCTGGAAAGTAGATTACTTTGCTGGAAAGTAGATTACTTTGCTGGAAAGTAGATTACTTTGCTGGAAAGTAGATTACTTTGCTGGAAAGTAGATTACTTTGCTGGAAAGTAGATTACTTTGCTGGAAAGTAGATTACTTTGCTGGAAAGTAGATTACTTTGCTGGAAAGTAGATTACTTTGCTGGAAAGTAGATTACATTGCTGGAAAGTAGATACATTGCTGGAAAGTAGATTACTTTGCTGGAAAGTAGATTACTTTGCTGGAAAGTAGATTACTTTGCTGGAAAGTAGATTACTTTGCTGGAAAGTAGCTTACTTTGCTGGAAAGTAGATTACTTTGCTGGAAAGTAGATTACTTTGCTGGAAAGTAGATTACTTTGCTGGAAAGTAGATTACTTTGCTGGAAAGTAGATTACTTTGCTGGAAAGTAGATTACTTTGCTGGAAAGTAGATTACTTTGCTGGAAAGTAGATTACTTTGCTGGAAAGTAGATTACTTTGCTGGAAAGTAGATTACTTTGCTGGAAAGTAGATTACTTTGCTGGAAAGTAGATTACATTGCTGGAAAGTAGATTACTTGCTGGAAAGTAGATTACTTTGCTGGAAAGTAGATACTTTGCTGGAAAGTAGATTACTTGCTGGAAAGTAGATTACTTGCTGGAACTAGATTACTTGGCTGGAAACTAGATTACTTTGCTGGAAAGTAGATTACTTTGCTGGAAAGTAGATTCCTTTGCTGGAAAGTAGATTACTTTGCTGGAAAGTAGATTACTTTGCTGGAAAGTAGATTGCTTTGCTGGAAAGTAGATTACTGCAAGTAGAGTACATTGCTGGAAAGTAGATTACTTTGCTGGAAAGTAGATTACTTTGCTGGAAAGTAGATTACTTTGCTGGAAAGTAGATTACTTGCTGGAAAGTAGATTACTTTGCTGGAAAGTAGATTACTTTGCTGGAAAGTAGATTACATTGCTGGAAAGTAGATTACTTTGCTGGAAAGTAGATTACTATGCTGGAAAGTAGATTCAGTAGATGGAAATTAGATTACATTTCTGGAAAGTAGATTACTTTGCTGGAAAGTAGATTACTTGCTGGAAGTAGATTACTTTGCTGGAAAGTAGATACTTGCTGGAAAGTAGATTCCTTTGCTGGAAAATAGATTACTTTGCTGGAAAGTAGATTACCTTGCTGGAAAGTAGATTACTTTGCTGGAAGTAGATTACTTGCTGGAAAGTAGATTACTTTGCTGGAAAGTAGATTACTTGCTGGGAAAGTAGATACTTGTGTGGAAAGTAGATTACTTTGCTGGAAAGTAGATTATTTGCTGGAAAGTAGATTACATTGCTGGAAAGTAGATTACTTTGCTGGAAGTAGATACTTGCTGGGAAAGTAGATTACTTTGCTGGGAAAGTAGATTACTTTGCTGGAAAGTACATTACTTTGCTGGAAAGTAGATACTTTGCTGGAAGTAGATTACTGTGCTGGAAAGTAGATTGCTTGCTGGAAAGTAGATTCTTTGCTGAAAGTAGATTACTTTGCTGGAAGTAGATTCTTTGCTGGAAAGTAGATTACTTGCTGGAAAGTAGATTACATTGCTGGAAAGTAGATACTTTGCTGGAAGTAGCTTACTTTGCTGGAAAGTAAATTCCTTGCTGGAAAGTAGATTACTTTGCTGGAAAGTAGATTACTTTGCTGGAAAGTAGATTACTTTGCTGGAAAGTAGATTACTTGCTGGAAGTAGATACTTGCTGGAAAGTAGATTCTTTGCTGGAAAGTAGATTACTTTGTGGAAAGTAGATTACTTTGCTGGAAAGTAGATTACTTTGCTGGAAAGTAGATTACTTGCTGGAAAGTAGATTACTTTGCTGGAAAGTAGATTACGTTGATGGAAAGTAGATTACATTGCTGGAAAGTAGATACTTTGCTGGAAAGTAGATTACTTTGCTGGAAAGTAGATTACTTTGCTGGAAAGTAGATTACTTTGCTGGAAAGTAGATTACTTTGCTGGAAAGTAGATTACTTTGCGGGAAAGTAGATTACTTTGCTGGAAAGTAGATTACTTTGCTGGAAAGTAGATTACTTTGCTGGAAAGTAGATTACTTTGCTGGAAAGTAGATTACTTGCGGGGAAGTAGATATGTGCATGGAAAGTGGATTACTGTGCTGGAAAGTAGATTACTTTGCTGAAAAGTAGTTCATTGCTGGACTAGATACTGCGGAAAGTAGATTATTGCTGGAAATAGAATAGCTTGCTGGCAAGGAGCTCCTTTGCTTGGAAAGTAGATTGCTTTGCTGGAACGTAGACTTACTTGCTGCGAAAGTAGATTACTTGCTGGAAAGTCGATTTACTTTGCTGGAAGTAGACTACTTTCGCTGGAAAGTAGATACGTGTGCGAGAAAGTAGATACTTGTCTAGGAAAGTAGATTCTTGCTGGAAAGCGATTACTTGCTGGAAGCTAGAGTACTTGCTGGGAAAGTAGACTAGCTGCTGGAAAGTAGCTTACTTGCTCGAAGTAGATTACTTGCTGGAGAGTTATTGCTTGGCTGGAAAGTATATTCTTGCGGGAAAGTAGATTCTTTGCTCGGAAAGTAGGATTACTTTGCTGGGAAGTAGATTGTCTTTGCTGGAAGTCGATTACTTGCTGCGAAAGTAGATTACTTTGCTGGAAGTAGCTTACTTGCTGGAAGTGGATTCTGTGCTGGAAAGTAGACTGTCTCTGGAAAGATAGATTCTTGCTGGGAAGTCGCTTTCTTGCTGGAAAGGGATTACTTGTGGAAAGTAGATACTTTGCGGAAAGTAGATTACTTTGCGGATGGAGAGTACTTTGCTAGTAAAGGCGATTCCTTTGTGAATGCAGATTACTGTGCTGGAAAGTAGCTATTACATTGCTGGGAAAGTAGATTGACTGTGCCTGGAAAGTAGAGTACTTTGCTGGAAAGTAGATTACTTGCGGCAGTACATGCTTTCCGTGGAAACGTAGTTACGTTGCTGGAAAGCTAGTTACTTGCGGGAAAGTAGCATTACTTTCTGCGAAAGTGCATTACTTGCTGAAAGTAGCTTACTTGACTGGAACGATACAGTACTTTGCTGTAAAGTAGATGCTATGCTGGAAAGTACATACTTGCTGAAAGTAGAGTTTCATTGCTGGAACGTAGATTACTTTGCTGGAAAGTAGATTACTTTGCTGGAAAGTAAATTACTTTGCTGGAAAGTAGATTACTTTGCTGGAAAGTAGATTACTTTGCTGGAAAGTAGATTACTTTGCTGGAAAGTAGATTACTTTGCTGGAAAGTAGATTACTTTGCTGGAAAGTAGATTACTTTGCTGGAAAGTAGATTACTTTGCTGGAAAGTAGATTACTTTGCTGGAAAGTAGATTACTTGGCTGGAAAGTAGATTACTTTGCGGGAAAGTAGAATACTTTGCTGGAACGTTGATTACTTTGCTGGAAAGTCGATTACTGTGCTGGAAAGTAGATTACTTTGCTGGACAGTAGATTACTCTGCGGGAAAGTAGATTACTTTGCTGGAAAGTAGATTACTTTGCTGGAAAGTAGATTACTTTGCTGGAAAGTAGATTACATTGCTGGAAAGTAGATTACTTTGCTGGAAAGTAGATTACTTTGCTGGAAAGTAGATTACTTTGCTGGAAAGTAGATTACTTTGCTGGAAAGTAGATTACTTTGCTGGAAAGTAGATTACTTTGCTGGAAAGTAGATTACTTTGCTGGAAAGTAGATTACTTTGCTGGAAAGTAGATTACTTTGCTGGAAAGTAGATTACTTTGCTGGAAAGTAGATTACTTTGCTGGAAAGTAGATTACTTTGCTGGAAAGTAGATTACTTTGCTGGAAAGTAGATTACTTTGCTGGAAAGCTGGAAAGTAGATTACTTTGCTGGAAAGTAGATTACTTTGCTGGAAAGTAGATTACTTTGCTGGAAAGTAGATTACTTTGCTGGAAAGTAGATTACTTTGCTGGAAAGTAGATTACTTTGCTGGAAAGTAGATTACTTTGCTGGAAAGTAGATTACTTTGCTGGAAAGTAGATTACTTTGCTGGAAAGTAGATTACTTTGCTGGAAAGTAGATTACTTGCTGGAAAGTAGATTACTTTGCTGGAAAGTAGATTACTTTGCTGGAAAGTAGATTACTTTGCTGCAGTAGATTACTTGCTGAAAGTAGATTAGCTTGCTGGAAAGTAGACTACTGCTGGAAGTAGATGAGCTTGCTGAAAGTACATTCTTTGCTGGAAAGTAATTACTTTGCTGACGGAAGTAGATTTGCTTTGTCTGGAAAGTAGATTACTTGCTGGAAGTCGATTCCTTTGCGGAAAGTAGATTTCCTTGCTGACAGTAGATACTTTGCTGGAAAGTAGATTACGTGGCTGGAAGTATGATTCTTGCGGGAAAGGATATTCTTGCTGGAAAGTAGATTACTTTGCTGAAAGTAGATTACTTTTGCTGGAAGTAGAGTACTTTGCTGGAAAGTAGATTACTTTGCTGGAAAGTAGATTACTTTGCTGGAAAGTAGATTACTTTGCTGGAAAGTAGATTACTTTGCTGGAAAGTAGATTACTTTGCTGGAAAGTAGATTACTTTGCTGGAAAGTAGATTACTTGCTGGAAAGTAGATTACTTTGCTGGAAAGTAGATTTCCTTGCTGGAAAGTAGATTACTTTGCTGGAAAGTAGATTACTTTGCTGGAAAGTAGATTACTTTGCTGGAAAGTAGATTACTTTGCTGGAAAGTAGATTACTTTGCTGGAAAGTAGATTACTTTGCTGGAAAGTAGATTACTTTGCTGGAAAGTAGATTACTTTGCTGGAAAGTAGATTACTTTGCTGGAAAGTATATTACTTTGCTGGAAAGTAGATTACTTTGCTGGAAAGTAGATTACTTTGCTGGAAAGTAGATTACTTTGCTGGAAAGTAGATTACTTTGCTGGAAAGTAGATTACTTTGCTGGAAAGTAGATTACTGTGCCTGTAACTAGATTACTTTGCTGGTAAGTAGATTACTTTGCTGGAAAGTAGATTACTTTGCTGGAAAGTAGATTACTTTGCTGGAAAGTAGATTACTTTGCTGGAAAGTAGATTACTTTGCTGGAAAGTAGATTACTTTGCTGAAAAGTAGATTACTTTGCTGGAAAGTAGATTACATTGCTGGAAAGTAGATTACTTTGCTGGAAAGTAGATTACTTGCTGGAAAGTAGATTACTTGCTGGAAAGTAGATTACTTGCTGGAAAGTAGATTACTTTGCTGGAAAGTAGATTACTTTGCTGGAAAGTAGATTACTTTGCTGGAAAGTAGATTACTTTGCTGGAAAGTAGATTACTTTGCTGGAAAGTAGATTACTTTGCTGGAAAGTAGATTACTTTGCTGGAAAGTAGATTACTTTGCTGGAAAGTAGATTACTTTGCTGGAAAGTAGATTACTTTGCTGGAAAGTAGATTACTTTGCTGGAAAGTAGATTACTTTGCTGGAAAGTAGATTACTTTGCTGGAAAGTAGATTACTTTGCTGGAAAGTAGATTACTTTGCTGGAAAGTAGATTACTTTGCTGGAAAGTAGATTACTTGCTGGAAAGTAGATTACTTTGCTGGAAAAGTAGATTACTTTGCTGGAAAGTAGATTACTTGCTGGAAAGTAGATTACTTTGCTGGAAAGTAGATTACTTTGCTGGAAAGTAGATTACTTTGCTGGAAAGTAGATTACTTTGCTGGAAAGTAGATTACTTTGCTGGAAAGTAGATTACTTTGCTGGAAAGTAGATTACTTTGCTGGAAAGTAGATTACTTTGCTGGAAAGTAGATTACTTTGCTGGAAAGTAGATTACTTTGCTGGAAAGTAGATTACTTTGCTGGAAAGTAGATTACTTTGCTGGAAAGTAGATTACTTTGCTGGAAAGTAGATTACTTTGCTGGAAAGTAGATTACTTGCTGGAAAGTAGATTACTTGCTGGAAAGTAGATTACTTTGCTGGAAAGTAGATTACTTTGCTGAAAAGTAGATTACTTTGCTGGAAAGTAGATTACTTTGCTGGAAAGTAGATTACTTTGCTGGAAAGTAGATTACTTTGCTGGAAAGTAGATTACTTTGCTGGAAAGTAGATTACTTTGCTGGAAAGTAGATTACTTTGCTGGAAAGTAGATTACTTTGCTGGAAAGTAGATTACTTTGCTGGAAAGTAGATTACTTTGCTGGAAAGTAGATTACTTTGCTGGAAAGTAGATTACTTTGCTGGAAAGTAGATTACTTTGCTGGAAAGTAGATTACTTTGCTGGAAAGTAGATTACTTTGCTGGAAAGTAGATTACTTTGCTGGAAAGTAGATTACTTTGCTGGAAAGTAGATTACTTTGCTGGAAAAGTAGATTACTTGCTGGAAAAGTAGATTACTTGCTGGAAAGTAGATTACTTGCTGGAAAGTAGATTACTTGCTGGAAAGTAGATTACTTGCTGGAAAGTAGATTACTTTGCTGGAAAGTAGATTACTTTGCTGGAAAGTAGATTACTTTGCTGGAAAGTAGATTACTTTGCTGGAAAGTAGATTACTTTGCTGGAAAGTAGATTACTTTGCTGGAAAGTAGATTACTTTGCTGGAAAGTAGATTACTTTGCTGGAAAGTAGATTACTTTGCTGGAAAGTAGATTACTTTGCTGGAAAGTAGATTACTTTGCTGGAAAGTAGATTACTTTGCTGGAAAGTAGATTACTTTGCTGGAAAGTAGATTACTTTGCTGGAAAGTAGATTACTTTGCTGGAAAGTAGATTACTTTGCTGGAAAGTAGATTACTTTGCTGGAAAGTAGATTACTTGCTGGAAAGTAGATTACTTGCTGGAAAGTAGATTACTTTGCTGGAAAGTAGATTACTTTGCTGGAAAGTAGATTACTTTGCTGAAAAGTAGATTACTTTGCTGAAAAGTAGATTACTTTGCTGGAAAGTAGATTACTTTGCTGGAAAGTAGATTACTTTGCTGGAAAGTAGATTACTTTGCTGGAAAGTAGATTACTTTGCTGAAAAGTAGATTACTTTGCTGGAAAGTAGATTACTTTGCTGGAAAGTAGATTACTTTGCTGAAAAGTAGATTACTTTGCTGAAAAGTAGATTACTTTGCTGGAAAGTAGATTACTTTGCTGGAAAGTGGATTACTTTGCTGGAAAGTAGATTACTTTGCTGGAAAGTAGATTACTTTGCTGGAAAGTAGATTACTTTGCTGGAAAGTAGATTACTTTGCTGGAAAGTAGATTACTTTGCTGGAAAGTAGATTACTTTGCTGGAAAGTAGATTACTTTGCTGGAAAGTAGATTACTTTGCTGGAAAGTAGATTACTTTGCTGGAAAGTAGATTACTTTGCTGGAAAGTAGATTACTTTGCTGGAAAGTAGATTACTTTGCTGGAAAGTAGATTACTTTGCTGGAAAGTAGATTACTTTGCTGGAAAGTAGATTACTTTGCTGGAAAGTAGATTACTTGCTGGAAAGTAGATTACTTTGCTGGAAAGTAGATTACTTGCTGGAAAGTAGATTACTTTGCTGGAAAGTAGATTACTTTGCTGGAAAGTAGATTTTTTTGCTTGAAAGTAGATTACTTGCTGGAAAGTAGATTACTTGCTGGAAAGTAGATTACTTTGCTGGAAAGTAGATTACTTTGCTGGAAAGTAGATTACTTTGCTGGAAAGTAGATTACATTGCTGGAAAGTAGATTACTTTGCTGGAAAGTAGATTACTTTGCTGGAAAGTAGATTACTTTGCTGGAAAGTAGATTACTTTGCTGGAAAGTAGATTACTTTGCTGTAAAGTAGATTACTTTGCTGGAAAGTAGATTACTTTGCTGGAAAGTAGATTACTTTGCTGGAAAGTAGATTACTTTGCTGGAAAGTAGATTACTTTGCTGGAAAGTAGATTACTTTGCTGGAAAGTAGATTACTTTGCTGGAAAGTAGATTACTTTGCTGGAAAGTAGATTACTATGCTGGAAAGTAGATTAATTTGCTGGAAAGTAGATTACTTTGCTGGAAAGTAGATTACTTTGCTGGAAAGTAGATTACTTTGCTGGAAAGTAGATTACTTTGCTGGAAAGTAGATTAATTTGCTGGAAATTAGATTACTTTGCTGGAAAGTAGATTACTTTGCTGGAAAGTAGATTACATTGCTGGAAAGTAGATTACTTTGCTGGAAAGCAGATTACTTTGCTGGAAAGTAGATTACTTTGCTGGAAAGTAGATTACTTTGCTGGAAAGTAGATTACTTTGCTGGAAAGTAGATTACTTTGCTGGAAAGTAGATTACTTTGCTGGAAAGTAGATTACTTGCTGGAAAGTAGATTACTTGCTGGAAAGTAGATTACTTTGCTGGAAAGTAGATTACTTTGCTGGAAAGTAGATTACTTTGCTGGAAAGTAGATTACTTTGCTGGAAAGTAGATTACTTTGCTGGAAAGTAGATTACTTTGCTGGAAAGTAGATTGCTTTGCTGGAAAGTAGATTACTTTGCTGGAAAGTAGATTACTTTGCTGGAAAGTAGATTACTTTGCTGGAAAGTAGATTACAAAGAATGAAAGCACATAACATACAGGGAAAGAAGATTACTTTGCTGGAAAGTAGATTACTTTGCTGGAAAGTAGATTACTTGCTGGAAAGTAAATTTCTTGCTGGAAAGTAGATTACTTTGCTGGAAAGTAGATTACTTTGCTGGAAAGTAGATTACTTGCTGGAAAGTAGATATTTGCTGGAAAGTAGATACTTTGCTGGAAAGTAGATTAATTTGCTGGAAAGTAAATTACTTTGCTGGAAAGTAGATTACTTTGCTGGAAAGTAGATTACTTTGCTGGAAAGTAGATTACTTTGCTGGAAAGTAGATTACTTTGCTGGAAAGTAGATTACTTTGCTGGAAAGTAGATTACTTTGCTGGAAAGTAGATTACTTTGCTGGAAAGTAGATTACTTTGCTGGAAAGTAGATTACATTGCTGGAAAGTAGATTACTTTGCTGGAAAGTAGATTACTTTGCTGGAAAGTAGATTACTTTGCTGGAAAGTAGATTACTTTGCTGGAAAGTAGATTTCCTTGCTGGAAAGTAGATTACTTTGCTGGAAAATAGATTACTTGCTGGAAAATAGATTAGCTTGCTGGAAAATAGATTAGCTTGCTGGAAAGTAGATTAATTTGCTGGAAAGTAAATTACTTTGCTGGAAAGTAGATTACTTTGCTGGAAAGTAGATTACTTTGCTGGAAAGTAGATTACTTTGATGGAAAGTAGATTAATTTGCTGGAAAGTAGATTATTTTGCTGGAAAGTAGATTACTTTGCTGGAAAGTAGATTACTTTGCTGGAAAGTAGATTACTTTGCTGGAAAGTAGATTACTTTGCTGGAAAGTAGATTACTTTGCTGGAAAGTAGATTACTTTGCTGGAAAGTAGATTAGTTTGTTGGAAAGTAGATTACTTTGATGGAAAGTAGATTACTTTGCTGGAAAGTAAATTTCCTTGCTGGAAAGTAGATTAATTTGCTGGAAAGTAGATTACTTTGCTGGAAAGTAGATTACTTTGCTGGAAAGTAGATTACATTGCTGGAAAGTAAATTTCATTGCTGGAAAGTAGATTACTTTGTTGGAAAGTAGATTACTTTGCTGGAAAGTAGATTTCTTTGCTGGAAAGTAAATTTCCTTGCTAGAAAGTAGATTACTTTGCTGGAAAAAAGATTACATTGCTGGAAAATAGATTAGCTTGCTGGAAAATAGATTAGCTTGCTGGAAAATAGATTAGCTTGCTGGAAAGTAGATTAATTTGCTGGAAAGTAAATTACTTTGCTGGAAAGTAGATTACTTTGCTGGAAAGTAGATTACTTTGCTGGAAAGTAGATTACTTTGCTGGAAAGTAGATTACTTTGCTGGAAAGTAGATTACTTTGCTGGAAAGTAGATTACTTTGCTGGAAAGTAGATTATTTTGCTGGAAAGTAGATTACTTTGCTGGAAAGTAGATTACTTTGCTGGAAAGTAGATTACTTTGCTGGAAAGTAGATTACTTTGCTGGAAGGTAGATTAGTTTGTTGGAAAGTAGATTACTTTGATGGAAAGTAGATTACTTTGCTGGAAAGTAAATTTCCTTGCTGGAAAGTAGATTACTTTGCTGGAAAGTAGATTACATTGCTGGAAAGTAAATTTCATTGCTGGAAAGTAGATTACTTTGTTGGAAAGTAGATTACTTTGCTGGAAAGTAGATTTCTTTGCTGGAAAGTAGATTACTTTGCTGGAAAGTAAATTTCCTTGCTAGAAAGTAGATTACTTTGCTGGAAAAAAGATTACATTGCTGGAAAATAGATTAGCTTGCTGGAAAATAGATTAGCTTGCTGGAAAATAGATTAGCTTGCTGGAAAATAGATTAGCTTGCTGGAAAGTAGATTAATTTGCTGGAAAGTAAATTACTTTGCTGGAAAGTAGATTACTTTGCTGGAAAGTAGATTACTTTGCTGGAAAG
Source organism: Sinella curviseta (assembly GCA_004115045.4). Lineage (NCBI taxonomy): Eukaryota > Metazoa > Arthropoda > Collembola > Entomobryomorpha > Entomobryidae > Sinella > Sinella curviseta. The sequence continues at coordinate 21,763 of RBVU03000050.1, forward strand.
TAGATTACTTTGCTGGAAAGTAGATTACTTTGCTGGAAAGTAGATTACTTTGCTGGGAAGTAGATTACTTTGCTGGAAAGTAGATTACTTTGCTGGAAAGTAGATTACTATGCTGGAAAGTAGATTACTTTGCTGGAAGGTAGATTAGTTTGTTGGAAAGTAGATTACTTTGATGGAAAGTAGATTACTTTGCTGGAAAGTAAATTTCCTTGCTAGAAAGTAGATTACTTTGCTGGAAAAAAGATTACATTGCTGGAAAATAGATTAGCTTGCTGGAAAATAGATTAGCTTGCTGGAAAGTATATTACTTTGCTGGAAAGTAGATTACTTTGCTGGAAAGTAGATTACTTTGCTGGAAAGTAGATTACTTTGCTGGAAAGTAGATTACTTTGCTGGAAAGTAGATTACTTTGCTGGAAAGTAGATTACTTTGCTGGAAAGTAGATTACTTTGCTGGAAAGTAGATTACTTTGCTGAAAAGTAGATTACTTTGCTGGAAAGTAGATTACTTTGCTGGAAAGTAGATTACTTTGCTGGAAAGTAGATTACTTTGCTGGAAAGTAGATTACTTTGCTGGAAAGTAGATTACTTTGCTGGAAAGTAGATTACTTTGCTGGAAAGTAGATTAGTTTGTTGGAAAGTAGATTACTTTGATGGAAAGTAGATTACTTTGCTGGAAAGTAAATTTCCTTGCTGGAAAGTAGATTAATTTGCTGGAAAGTAGACTAATTTGCTGGAAAGTAGATTACATTGCTGGAAAGTAAATTTCATTGCTGGAAAGTAGATTACTTTGCTGGAAAGTAGATTACTTTATTGGAAAGTAGATTACTTTGCTGCAAAGTAAATTTCCTTGCTGGAGAGCAGATTAATTTGTTGGAAAGTAGATTACTTTGCTGGAAAGTAGATTACTTTGCTGGAAAGTAGATTACTTTGCTGGAAAGTAAATTTCCTTGCTGGAAAGTAGATTAATTTGCTGGAAAGTAGATTAATTTGCTGGAAAGTAGATTACATTGCTGGAAAATAGATTAGCTTGCTGGAAAGTAGATTAATTTGCTGGAAAGTAGATTACTTTGCTGGAAAGTAAATTTCCTTGATGGAGAGCAGATTAATTTGTTGGAAAGTAGATTATTGGAAGTTCATTTTGTTAACTGGAAGTTCATTTGGGTAACTGGAAGTACATTTTGGTAACTGGAAGTTCATTTTGTTAACTGGAAGTTTATTCTGTTAACTGGAAGTTTATTTTCTTAACTGGAAGTCCATTTTGTTAACTGGAAGCTCATTTTATTAATTGGAAGCTCAATTTGTTAACAGGAAGTTTATTATGTTAACTGGAAGTTCATTTTGTTAACTGGAAGTTCATTTGGGTAACTGGAAGTTTATTTTGGTAACTGGAAGTTCACTTTGTTAACAGGAAGTTCATTATGTTAACTGGAAGTTCATTTTGTTAACTGGAAACTCATTTTATTAATTAGAGATTAATTTTGATAACTGGAAGTTCACTTTGTTAACCGGAAGTTCATTGTATCAACTGGAAGTTCATTTTGGTAACTGGAAGTTCATTTTATTAACTGGAAGCTCATTTTATTAACTGGAAGTTCATTATGTTAACTGGAAGTTGCGTTTGTTAACTGGAAGTTCATTTTGTTAACTGGAAGTTCATTTTGTTTGCTTGAAGTTTATTTTGTTAACATTAAGTTCATTATGTTAGCTGGAAGTTCTTTTTGTTAACTGGAAGTTGCATTTGTTAACTGGAAGTTCATTTTGTGTGCTGGAAGTTCATTTTGTTTGCTTGAAGTTGATTTTATTAACTGAAAGTTCATTATGTTAACTAGAAGTTCATTTTGTTAACTGGAAGCTCATTTTGTTAATTGGAAGCTCAATTTGTTAATTGGAAGTTCATTATGTTAACTGAAAGTTCATCCGATCATTTTTTGTTTAGGAAATATAGGTCGCAAATGAAGTCTATGGCTTCCAGAACCATTCAAACGCTTAACCTAACCTTAAGGCAAATCCATGTTAAAAATTCGTAAAATTTTTTATTGCTGATTCTGACCGAGCTTCGCGAGCTGATCATTTTTTGTTCAGGAACTATAGGTCGCAAATGAAGTCTATGGCTTCCAGAAGCATTCTAACGCTTTACCTAACCTAACCTCCCTCATTTTCAAACTTTTCATAAAAGCTCCGAATTTAACAACTTCCAACATAGGTGACAGACTAAATGCATTTATCGTATATTGTGTAGAAGTAGATTCTCTACACGATAGAAGTTTACTTGAACCAATCTGGTGAGCATGGACTGGCCCTAACCTGATTTGTAGATATGCTGCCATTATGACAAATACATGTGAACTATTTGCAAAAAATTTTATTGCTGATTCTGATAGAGCTTTGCGAGCTGATCATTTATTGTTCAGGAACTATACGTCGTAAATGAAGTCTCTGGCGTCCAGAAGCATTCAAACGCTTAACTTAACCTGATGGCAAATTTATGTTAAAAATTCGTAAATTTTTTTATTTCCGATTCTGATACAGCGTCGCGAGCTGATTATTTTTTGTTCAGAAACTATAGGTCGTAAATGAAGTATCTGGCGTCCAGAAGCATTCAAACGCTTAACCTAACCTTGTGGCAAATCCATGTTAAAAATTCGTAACATTTTTTATTGCTGATTCTGGTACAGCTTTGCGAGCTGATCATTTTTTGTTCAGAAACAATAGGTAGCAAATGAAGTCTCTGGCGTCCAGAAGCATTCAAACGCTTAACCTACCCTTGTGGCAAATCCATGTTAAAAATTCGTAACATTTTTTATTGCTGATTCTGATAGATCTTCGCGGGCTGATCATTTTTTGTTCAGAAACTATAGGTCGTAAATGAAGTCTCTGGCGTCCAGAAGCATTCATACGCTTAACCTAACCTTATGGCAAATCCATGTTAAAAATTCGTAAAATTTTTTATTGCTGATTCTGATAGAGCTTCGCGGGCTGATCATTTTTTGTTCAGAAACTATAGGTCGTAAATGAAGTCTCTGGCGTCCAGAAGCATTCAAACGCTTAACCTAATTTTATGGCAAATCGATGTTAAAAATTCGTAACATTTTTTATTGCTGATTCTGGTACAGATTTGCGAGCTGATCATTTTTTGTTCAGGAACTATAGGTCGCAAATGAAGTCTAAGGCTTCCATAAGCATTCAAACGCTTAACCTAACCTCCCTCATTTTCAAACTTTTCATAAAAGCTCGAAATTTAGCAACTTCCAAACTAGCTGACAGACCAAATGCATTTATCCTATCTTGTGTAGAATTGGATTTTCTACACGATAGAAATTTTCTTGAACCAATCTGGTGAGCATGGACTCGCCTTAACCTGATTTGTAGATATGCTGCCATTATGACAAATACATGTGAAGTATTTGTAAAAACTTTTATTGCTAATACTGATAGAGCGTCGCGAGCTCATTATTTGTTGTTCATAAACTATAGGTCGTAAATGAAGTCTCTGGCGCCCAGAAGCATTCAAACGCTTAACCTAACCTAACCTCCCTCATTCTCAAACTTTTCATAAAAGCTCGTAATTTAGCAACTTCCAAACTGGGTGTCAGACTAAATGCATTTACCGTATATTGTGTAGAAGTGGGTTCTCTACACGATAGAAGTTTACTTGAACCCATCTGGTGAGCATGGATTGGCCCTAACCTGAATTGTAAATATGCTGCCATTATGACAAATACATGTGAAGTATTTGTAAAAATTTTTATTGCTGATTCTGATAGAGCGTCGCGAGCTGATTATTTTTTGTTCATAAATTATAGGTCGTAAATGAAGTCTCTGGCGTCCAGAAGCATTCAAACGCTTAACCTAACCTTATGGCAAATCCATGTTAAAAATTCGGAACATTTTTTATTGCTGATTCTGGTACATCTTTGCGAGCTGATCATTTTTTGTTCAGAAACTATAAGTAGCAAATGAAGTCTATGGCTTCCAGAATCATTCTAACGCTTAACCTAACCTGATGGCAAATTTATGTTAAAAATTCGTAAATTTTTTTATTGCTGATTCTGATAGAGCTTCGCGAGCTGATCATTTTTTGTTCAGAAACTATAGGTCGTAAATGAAGTCTCTGGCGTCCAGAAGCATTCATACGCTTAACCTAACCTTATGGCAAATCCATGTTAAAAATTCGTAACATTTTTTATTGCTGATTCTGGTACAGCTTTGCGAGCTGATCATTTTTTGTTCAGAAACTATAGGTAACAAATGAAGTATTTGGCTTCCAGAATCATTCTAACGCTTAACCTAACCTTATGGCAAATCCATGTTAAAAATTCGTAAATTTTTTCATTGCTGATTCTGATAGAGCTTCGCGAGCTGATCATTTTTTGTTCAGGAACTATAGGTCGCAACTGAAGTCTATGGCTTCCAGAACTATTCTAACGCTTAACCTAACCTTATGGCAAATCCATGTTAAAAGTTCGTAAAATTTTTTATTGCTGATTCTGATAGAGCTTCGCGAGCTGATCATTTTTTGTTCAGGAACTATAGGTCGCAAATGAAGTCTATGGCTTCCAGAAGCATTCAAACGCTTAACCTAACCTAACCTCCCTCATTTTCAAACTTTTCATAAAAGCTCTGAATTTAGCAACTTCCAAACTAGGTGACAGACTAAATGCATTTATCGTATATTGTGTAGAAGTGGATTCTGTACACGATAAAAGTGGATTCTCTACACGATAGAAGTTTATTTGAACCAATCTGGTGAGCATGGACTGGCCCTAACCTGATTTGAACATATGCTGCCATTATGACAAATACATGTGAATTATTTGTAAAAAAAATTTATTGCTGATTCTGATAGAGCTTTGCGAGCTGATCATTTATTGTTCAGGAACTATAGGTCGTAAATGAAGTCTCTGGCGTCCAGAAGCATTCAAACGCTTAACTTAACCTGATGGCAAATTTATGTTAAAAATTCGTAAAATTTTTTATTGCCGATTCTGACACAGCGTCGCGAGCTGATCATTTTTTGTTCAGAAACTATAGGTCGTAAATGAAGTCTCTGGCGTCCAGAAGCATTCAAACGCTTAACCTAACCTTATGGCAAATCCATGTTAAAAATTCGTAACATTTTTTATTGCTGATTCTGGTACAGCTTTGCGAGCTGATCATTTTTTGTTCAGAAACTATAGGTAGCAAACGAAGTATATGGCTTCCAGAACCATTCTAACGCTTAACCTAACCTTATGGCAAATCCATGTTAAAAATTCGTAAAATTTTTTATTGCTGATTCTGATAGAGCTTCGCGAGCTGATCATTTTTTGTTCAGAAACTATAGGTCGCAAATGAAGTCTATGGCTTCCAGAAGCATTCAAACGCTTAACCTAACCTAACCTCCCTCATTTTCAAACTTTTCATAAAAGCTCGGAATTTAGCAACTTCCAAACTAGGTGACAGACTAAATGCATTTATCGTATATTGTGTAGAAGTGGATTCTCTACACGATAAAAGTGGATTCTCTACACGGTAGAAGTTTACTTGAACCAATCTGGTGAGCATGGACTGGCCCTAACCTGATTTGAACATATGCTGCCATTATGACAAATACATGTGAATTATTTGTAAAAAAATTTTATTGCTGATTCTAATAGAGCTTTGCGAGCTGATCATTTTTTGTTCAGGAACTATAGGTCGCAAATGAAGTCTATGGCTTCCAGAAGCATTCAAACGCTTAACCTAACCAAACCTCCCTCATTTTCAAACTTTTCATAAAGCTCTGAATTTAGCAACTTCCAAACTAGGTGACAGACTAAATGCATTTATCGTATATTGTGTAGAAGTGGATTCTCTACACGATAAAAGTGGATTCTCTACACGATAGAAGTTTATTTGAACCAATCTGGTGAGCATGGACTGGCCCTAACCTGATTTGAACATATGCTGCCATTATGACAAATACATGTGAATTATTTGTAAAAAAAATTTATTGCTGATTCTGATAGAGCTTTGCGAGCTGATCATTTATTGTTCAGGAACTATAGGTCGTAAATGAAGTCTCTGGCGTCCAGAAGCATTCAAACGCTTAACTTAACCTGATGGCAAATTTATGTTAAAAATTCGTAACATTTTTTATTGCTGATTCTGGTACAGCTTTGCGGGCTGATCATTTTTTGTTCAGAAACTATAGGTAGCAAACGAAGTATATGGCTTCCAGAACCATTCTAACGCTTAACCTAACCTTATGGCAAATCCATGTTAAAAATTCGTAAAATTTTTTATTGCTGATTCTGATAGAGCTTCGCGAGCTGATCATTTTTTGTTCAGAAACTATAGGTCGCAAATGAAGTCTATGGCTTCCAGAAGCATTCAAACGCTTAACCTAACCTAACCTCCCTCATTTTCAAACTTTTCATAAAAGCTCGGAATTTAGCAACTTCCAAACTAGGTGACAGACTAAATGCATTTATCGTATATTGTGTAGAAGTGGATTCTCTACACGATAAAAGTGGATTCTCTACACGGTAGAAGTTTACTTGAACCAATCTGGTGAGCATGGACTGGCCCTAACCGGATTTGTACATATGCTGCCATTATGACAAATACATGTGAATTATTTGTAAAAAAATTTTATTGCTGATTCTGATAGAGCTTTGCGAGCTGATCATTTATTGTTCAGGAACTTTAGGTCGTAAATGAAGTCTCTGGCGTCCAGAAGCATTCAAACGCTTAACTTAACCTGATGGCAAATTTATGTTAAAAATTCGTAAAATTTTTTATTGCCGATTCTGACACAGCGTCGCGAGCTGATCATTTTTTGTTCAGAAACTATAGGTCGTAAATGAAGTCTCTGGCGTCCAGAAGCATTCAAACGCTTAACCTAACCTTATGGCAAATCCATGTTAAAAATTCGTAACATTTTTTATTGCTGATTCTGGTACAGCTTTGCGAGCTGATCATTTTTTGTTCAGAAACTATAGGTAGCAAACGAAGTATATGGCTTCCAGAAATATTCTAACGCTTAACCTAACCTTATGGCAAATCCATGTTAAAAATTCGTAAAATTTTTTATTGCTGATTCTGATAGAGCTTCGCGAGCTGATCATTTTTTGTTCAGAAACTATAGGTCGCAAATGAAGTCTATGGCTTCCAGAAGCATTCAAACGCTTAACCTAACCTAACCTTCCTCAATTTCAAACTTTTCATAAAAGCTCGGAATTTAGCAACTTCCAAACTAGGTGACAGACTAAATGCATTTATCGTATATTGTGTAGAAGTGGATTCTCTACACGATAAAAGTGGATTCTCTACACGGTAGAAGTTTACTTGAACCAATCTGGTGAGCATGGACTGGCCCTAACCTGATTTGTACATATGCTGCCATTATGACAAATACATGTGAATTATTTGTAAAAAAATTTTATTGCTGATTCTGATAGAGCTTTGCGAGCTGATCATTTATTGTTCAGGAACTATAGGTCGCAAATGAAGTCTATGGCTTCCAGAAGCATTCAAACGCTTAACCTAACCTAACCTTCCTCATTTTCAAACTTTTCATAAAAGCTCGGAATTTAGCAACTTCCAAACTAGGTGACAGACTAAATGCATTTATCGTATATTGTGTAGAAGTGGATTCTCTACACGATAAAAGTGGATTCTCTACACGGTAGAAGTTTACTTGAACCAATCTGGTGAGCATGGACTGGCCCTAACCTGATTTGTACATATGCTGCCATTATGACAAATACATGTGAATTATTTGTAAAAAAATTTTATTGCTGATTCTGATAGAGCTTTGCGAGCTGATCATTTATTGTTCAGGAACTATAGGTCGTAAATGAAGTCTCTGGCGTCCAGAAGCATTCAAACGCTTAACCTAACCTTATGGCAAATCCATGTTAAAAATTCGGAACATTTTTTATTGCTGATTCTGGTACATCTTTGCGAGCTGATCATTTTTTGTTCAGAAACTATAGGTAGCAAATGAAGTCTATGGCTTCCAGAATCATTCTAACGCTTAACCTAACCTGATGGCAAATTTATGTTAAAAATTCGTAAATTTTTTTATTGCCGATTCTGTCACAGCGTCGCGAGCTGATTATTTTTTGTTCAGAAACTATAGGTCGTAAATGAAGTCTCTGGCGTCCAGAACCATTCTAACGCTTAACCTAACCTTATGGCAAATCCATGTTAAAAATTTGTAAAATTTTTTATTGCTGATTCTGATAGAGCGTCGCGAGCTGATTATTTTTTGTTCAGAAACTATAGGTCGTAAATGAAGTCTCTGGCGTCCAGGAGCATTCAAACGCTTAACCTAACCTTATGGCAAATCCATGTTAAAAATTCGTAACATTTTTTATTGCTGATTCTGGTACAGCTTTGCGAGCTGATCATTTTTTGTTCAGAAACTATAGGTAGCAAACGAAGTATATGGCTTCCAGAAATATTCTAACGCTTAACCTAACCTTATGGCAAATCCATGTTAAAAATTCGTAAAATTTTTTATTGCTGATTCTGATAGAGCTTCGCGAGCTGATCATTTTTTGTTCAGAAACTATAGGTCGCAAATGAAGTCTATGGCTTCCAGAAGCATTCAAACGCTTAACCTAACCTAACCTTCCTCATTTTCAAACTTTTCATAAAAGCTCGGAATTTAGCAACTTCCAAACTAGGTGACAGACTAAATGCATTTATCGTATATTGTGTAGAAGTGGATTCTCTACACGATAAAAGTGGATTCTCTACACGGTAGAAGTTTACTTGAACCAATCTGGTGAGCATGGACTGGCCCTAACCTGATTTGTACATATGCTGCCATTATGACAAATACATGTGAATTATTTGTAAAAAAATTTTATTGCTGATTCTGATAGAGCTTTGCGAGCTGATCATTTATTGTTCAGGAACTATAGGTCGCAAATGAAGTCTATGGCTTCCAGAAGCATTCAAACGCTTAACCTAACCTAACCTTCCTCATTTTCAAACTTTTCATAAAAGCTCGGAATTTAGCAACTTCCAAACTAGGTGACAGACTAAATGCATTTATCGTATATTGTGTAGAAGTGGATTCTCTACACGATAAAAGTGGATTCTCTACACGGTAGAAGTTTACTTGAACCAATCTGGTGAGCATGGACTGGCCCTAACCTGATTTGTACATATGCTGCCATTATGACAAATACATGTGAATTATTTGTAAAAAAATTTTATTGCTGATTCTGATAGAGCTTTGCGAGCTGATCATTTATTGTTCAGGAACTATAGGTCGCAAATGAAGTCTCTGGCGTCCAGAAGCATTCAAACGCTTAACCTAACCTTATGGCAAATCCATGTTAAAAATTCGGAACATTTTTTATTGCTGATTCTGGTACAGCTTTGCGAGCTGATCATTTTTTGTTCAGAAACTATAGGTAGCAAATTAAGTCTATGGCTTCCAGAATCATTCTAACGCTTAACCTAACCTGATGGCAAATTTATGTTAAAAATTCGTAAATTTTTTTATTGCCGATTCTGTCACAGCGTCGCGAGCTGATTATTTTTTGTTCAGAAACTATAGGTCGTAAATGAAGTCTCTGGCGTCCAGAACCATTCTAACGCTTAACCTAACCTTATGGCAAATCCATGTTAAAAATTTGTAAAATTTTTTATTGCTGATTCTGATAGAGCGTCGCGAGCTGATTATTTTTTGTTCAGAAACTATAGGTCGTAAATGAAGTCTCTGGCGTCCAGAAGCATTCAAACGCTTAACCTAACCTTATGGCAAATCCATGTTAAAAATTCGTAACATTTTTTATTGCTGATTCTGGTACAGCTTTGCGAGCTGATCATTTTTTGTTCAGAAACTATAGGTAGCAAATGAAGTATATGGCTTCCAGAATCATTCTAACGCTTAACCTAACCTTATGGCAAATCCATGTTAAAAATTCGTAAAATTTTTTATTGCTGATTCTGATAGAGCTTCGCGAGCTGATCATTTTTTGTTCAGAAACTATAGGTCGCAAATGAAGTCTATGGCTTCCAGAAGCATTCAAACGCTTAACCTAACCTAACCTTCCTCATTTTCAAACTTTTCATAAAAGCTCGGAATTTAGCAACTTCCAAACTAGGTGACAGACTAAATGCATTTATCGTATATTGTGTAGAAGTGGATTCTCTACACGATAAAAGTGGATTCTCTACACGGTAGAAGTTTACTTGAACCAATCTGGTGAGCATGGACTGGCCCTAACCTGATTTGTACATATGCTGCCATTATGACAAATACGTGAATTATTTGTAAAAAAATTTTATTGCTGATTCTGATAGAGCTTTGCGAGCTGATCATTTATTGTTCAGGAACTATAGGTCGCAAATGAAGTCTATGGCTTCCAGAAGCATTCAAACGCTTAACCTAACCTAACCTTCCTCATTTTCAAACTTTTCATAAAAGCTCGGAATTTAGCAACTTCCAAACTAGGTGACAGACTAAATGCATTTATCGTATATTGTGTAGAAGTGGATTCTACACGATAAAAGTGGATTCTCTACACGGTAGAAGTTTACTTGAACCAATCTGGTGAGCATGGACTGGCCCTAACCTGATTTGTACATATGCTGCCATTATGACAAATACATGTGAATATTTGTAAAAAAATTTTATTGCTGATTCTGATAGAGCTTCGCGAGCTGATCATTTTTGTTCAGGAACTATAGGTCGTAAATGAAGTCTCTGGCTTCCAGAAGCATTCAAACGCTTAACCTAACCTTATGGCAAATCCATGTTAAAAATTCGGAACATTTTTATTGCTGATTCTGATAGAGCTTTCGCGAGCTGATCATTTTTTGTTCAGAAACTATAGGTAGCAAATGAAGTCTATGGCTTCCAGAATCATTCTAACGCTTAACCTAACCTGATGGCAAATTTATGTTAAAAATTCGTAAATTTTTTTATTGCCGATTCTGTCACAGCGTCGCGAGCTGATTATTTTTTGTTCAGAAACTATAGGTCGTAAATGAAGTCTCTGGCGTCCAGAAGCATTCAAACGCTTAACCTAATTTTATGGCAAATCCATGTTAAAAATTTGTAAAATTTTTTATTGGTGATTCTGATAGAGCGTCGCGAGCTGATTATTTTTTGTTTAGAAACTATAGGTCGTAAATGAAGTCTCTGGCGTCCAGAAGCATTCATACGCTTAACCTAACTTTATGGCAAATCCATGTTAAATATTCGTAACATTTTTTATTGCTGATTCTGGTACAGCTTTGCGAGCTGATCATTTTTTGTTCAGAAACTATAGGTAGCAAATGAAGTATATGGCTTCCAGAATCATTCTAACGCTTAACCTAACCTTATGGCAAATCCATGTTAAAAATTCGTAAAATTTTTTATTGCTGATTCTGATAGAGCTTCGCGAGCTGATCATTTTTTGTTCAGGAACTATAGGTCGCAACTGAAGTCTATGGCTTCCAGAACCATTCTAACGCTTAACCTAACCTTATGGCAAATCCATGTTAAAAGTTCGTAAAATTTTTTATTGCTGATTCTGATAGAGCTTCGCGAGCTGATCATTTTTTGTTCACGAACTATAGGTCGCAACTGAAGTATATGCCTTCCAGAACCGTTCTAACGCTTAACCTAACCTTATGGCAAATCCATGTTAAAAATTCGTAAAACTTTTTATTGCTGATTGTGATAAAGCTTCGCGAGCTGATCATTTTTTGTTCAACAACTATAGGTCGCAAATGAAGTATCTGGCGTCCAGAAGCATTCAAACGCTTAACTTAACCTGATGGCAAATTTATGTTAAAAATTCGTAAAATTTTTTATTGCCGATTCTGACACAGCGTCGCGAGCTGATCATTTTTTGTTCAGAAACTATAGGTCGTAAATGAAGTCTCTGGCGTCCAGAAGCATTCAAACGCTTAACCTAACCTTATGGCAAATCCATGTTAAAAATTCGTAACAGTTTTTATTGCTGATTCTGGTACAGCTTTGCGAGCTGATCATTTTTTGTTCAGAAACTATTAGTCGTAAATGAAGTCTCTGGCGTCCAGAAGCATTCAAACGCTTAACCTAACCTTATGGCAAATCCATGTTAAAAATTCGTAACATTTTTTATTGCTGATTCTGATAGAGCTTCGCGAGCTGATCATTTTTTGTTCAGGAACTATAGGTCGTAAATGAAGTCTATGGCTTCCAGAACCATTCTAACGCTTAACCTAACCTTATGGCAAATCCATGTTAAAAATTCGTAACATTTTTTATTGCTGATTCTGATAGAGCTTCGCGAGCTGATCATTTTTTGTTCACGAACTATAGGTCGCAACTGAAGTATATGCCTTCCAAAACCGTTCTAACGCTTAACCTAACCTTATGGCAAATCCGTGTTAAAAATTCGTAAATTTTTTTATTGCCGATTCTGACACTGCGTCGCGAGCCGATCATTTTTTGTTCAGAAACTATAGGTCGTAAATGAAGTCTCTGGCGTCTAGAAGCATTCAAACGCTTAACCTAACCTTATGGCAAATCCATGTTAAAAATTCGTAACATTTTTTATTGCTGATTCTAGTACAGCTTTGCGAGCTGATCATTTTTTTTCAGAAACTATAGGTAGCAAATGAAGTCTCTGGCGTCTAGAAGCATTCAAACGCTTAACCTAACCTTATGGCAAATCCATGTTAAAAATTCGTAAAATTTTTTATTGCTGATTCTGATAGAGCTTCGCGAGCTGATCATTTTTTGTTCAGGAACTATAGGTCGTAAATGAAGTCTCTGGCTTCCAGAACCATTCATACGCTTAACCTAACTTTATGGCAAATCCATGTTAAATATTCGTAACATTTTTTATTGCTGATTCTGGTACAGCTTTGCGAGCTGATCATTTTTTGTTCAGGAACTATAGGTCGCAACTGAAGTCTATGGCTTCCAGAACCATTCAAACGCTTAACCTAACCTTATGGCAAATCCATGTTAAAAATTCGTAAAATGTTTTATTGCTGATTCTGATAGAGCTTCGCGAGCTGATCATTTTTTGTTCAGGAACTATAGGTCGCAAATGAAGTCTATGGCTTCCAGACGCATTCAAACGCTTAACCTAACGTAACCTCCCTCATTTTCAAACTTTTCATATAAGCTCGAAATTTAGCAACTTCCAAACTAGGTGACAGACTAAATGCATTTATCCTATCTTGTGTAGAATTGAATTTTCTACACGATAGAAGTTTACTTGAACCAATCTGGTGAGCATGGACTGGCCCTAACCTGATTTGTAGATATGCTGCCATTATGACAAATACATGTGAAGTATTTGTAAAAAACTTTTATTGCTGATTCTGATAGAGCTTCGCGAGCTGATCATTTTTTGTTCAGGAACTATAGGTCGCAAATGAAGTCTATGGCTTCCAGAACCATTCTAACGCTTAACCTAACCTTATGGCAAATCCATGTTAAAAATTCGTAATTTTTTTATTGCTGATTCTGATAGAGCTTCGCGAGCTGATCATTTTTTGTTCAGGAACTATAGGTCGCAAATGAAGTCTATGGCTTCCAGAACCATTCTAACGCTTAACCTAACCTTATGGCAAATCCATGTTAAAAATTCGTAAAATTTTTTATTGCTGATTCTGATAGAGCTTCGCGAGCTGATCATTTTTTGTTCAGGAACTATAGGTCGCAAATGAAGTCTATGGCTTCCAGAAGCATTCAAACGCTTAACCTAACCTAACCTCCCTTATTTTCAAACTTTTCATAAAAGCTCGGAATTTAGCAACTTCCAACCTTGGTGACAGACTAAATGCATTTATCCTATCTTGTGTAGAATTGAATTCTCTACACGATAGAAGTTTACTAGAACCAATCTGTTGAGCATGGACTGGCCCTGACCTGATTTGTAGATATGCTGCGATTATGACAGATACCTGTGAAATATTTGTAAAAACTTTTATTGCTGATTCTGATAGAGCTTCGCGAGCTGATCATTTTTTGTTCAGGAACTATAGGTCGCAAATGAAGTCTATGGCTTCCAGAACCATTGAAACGCTTAACCTAACCTAACCTCCCTCATTTTCAAACTTTTTATAAAAGCTCGGAATTTAGCAACTTCCAAACTTGGTGACAGACTAAATGCATTTATCCTATCTTGTGTAGAATTGAATTCTCTACACGATAGAAGTTTACTAGAACCAATCTGTTGAGCATGGACTGGCCCTGACCTGATTTGTAGATATGCTGCGATTATGACAGATACATGTTAAAAATTCGTAAAATTTTTTATTGGTGATTCTGATAGAGCTTCGCGAGCTGATCATTTTTTGTTCAGGAACTATAGGTCGCAAATGAAGTCTATGGCTTCCAGAACCATTCTAACGCTTAACCTAACCTTATGGCAAATCCATGTTAAAAATTCGTAAAATTTTTATTGCTGATTCTGATAGAGCTTCGCGAGCTGATCATTTTTTGTTCAGGAACTATAGGTCGCAAATGAAGTCTATGGCTTCCAGAACCATTCTAACGCTTAACCTAACCTTATGGCAAATCCATGTTAAAAATTCGTAAAGTTTTTTATTGGTGATTCTGATAGAGCTTCGCGAGCTGATCATTTTTTGTTCAGGAACTATAGGTCGCAAATGAAGTCTATGGCTTCCCAGAACCATTCTACGCTTAACCTAACCTTATGGCAAATCCATGTTAAAAATTCGTAAAATTTTTTATTGCTGATTCTGATAGAGCTTGGCGAGCTGATCATTTTTTGTTCAGGAACTATAGGTCGCAAATGAAGTCTATAGCTTCCAGAGCCATTCTAACGCTTAACCTAACCTTATGGCAAATCCATGTTAAAAATTCGTAAAATTTTTTATTGCTGATTCTGATAGAGCTTCGCGAGCTGATCAGTTTTTGTTCAGGAACTATAGGTCGCATATGAAGTATATGGCTTCCAGAAACATTCAAACGCTTAACCTAACCTAACCTCCCTCTTTTTCAAACTTTTCATAAAAGGTCGGAATTTAGCAACTTCCAAACTAGCTGACAGACCAAATTCATTTATCCATCTTGTGTAGAATGAATTTACTACACGATAGAAGTTTACCTGAACCAATCTGGTGAGCATGGACTGGCCCTGACCTGATTTGTAGATATGCTGCCATTATGACAGATACATGTGAAATATTTGTAAAAACTTTTATTGCTGATTCTGATAGAGCTTCGCGAGCTGATCATTTTTGTTCAGGAACTATAGTTCGCAAATGAAGTCTATGGCTTCCAGAACCATTCTAAACGCTTAACCTAACCTTATGGCAAATCCATGTTAAAAATTCGTAAAATTTTTTACTGCTGATTCTGATAGAGCTTCGCGAGCTGATCATTTTTTGTTCAGGAACTATAGGTCGCAAATGAAGTCTATGGCTTCCAGAACCATTCAAACGCTTAACCTAACCTAACCTCCGTCATTATCCAACTTTTTATAAAAGCTCGGAATTTAGCAACTTCCAAACTTGGTGACAGACTTAAAGCATTTATCCTATCTTGTGTAGAATTGAATTCTCTACACGATAGAAGTTTACTAGAACCAATCTGTTGAGCATGGACTGGCCCTGACCTGATTTGTAGATATGCTGCGATTATGACAGATACATGTTAAAAATTCGTAAAATTTTTTATTGCTGATTCTGATAGAGCTTCGCGAGCTGATCATTTTTTGTTCAGGAACTATAGGTCGCAAATGAAGTCTATGGCTTCCAGAACCATTCTAACGCTTAACCTAACCTTATGGCAAATCCATGTTAAAAATTCGTAAAATTTTTATTGCTGATTCTGATAGAGCTTCGCGAGCTGATCATTTTTTGTTCAGGAACTATAGGTCGCAAATGAAGTCTATGGCTTCCAGAACCATTCTAACGCTTAACCTAACCTTATGGCAAATCCATGTTAAAAATTCGTAAAGTTTTTTATTGGTGATTCTGATAGAGCTTCGCGAGCTGATCATTTTTTGTTCAGGAACTATAGGTCGCAAATGAAGTCTATGGCTTCCAGAACCATTCTAACGCTTAACCTAACCTTATGGCAAATCCATGTTAAAAATTCGTAAAATTTTTTATTGCTGATTCTGATAGAGCTTGGCGAGCTGATCATTTTTTGTTCAGGAACTATAGGTCGCAAATGAAGTCTATGGCTTCCAGAGCCATTCTAACGCTTAACCTAACCTTATGGCAAATCCATGTTAAAAATTCGTAAAATTTTTTATTGCTGATTCTGATAGAGCTTCGCGAGCTGATCAGTTTTTGTTCAGGAACTATAGGTCGCATATGAAGCCTATGTCTTCCAGAAGCATTCAAACGCTTAACCTAACCTAACCTCCCTCATTTTCAAACTTCTCATAAAAGCTCGGAATTTAGCAACTTCCAAACTAGCTGACAGACCAAATTCATTTATCCAATCTTGTGTAGAATTGAATTTACTACACGATAGAAGTTTACCTGAACCAATCTGGTGAGCATGGACTGGCCCTGACCTGATTTGTAGATATGCTGCCATTATGACAGATACATGTGAAATATTTGTAAAAACTTTTATTGCTGATTCTGATAGAGCTTCGCGAGCTGATCATTTTTTGTTCAGGAACTATAGTTCGCAAATGAAGTCTATGGCTTCCAGAACCATTCTAACGCTTAACCTAACCTTATGGCAAATCCATGTTAAAAATTCGTAAAATTTTTTACTGCTGATTCTGATAGAGCTTCGCGAGCTGATCATTTTTTGTTCAGGAACTATAGGTCGCAAATGAAGTCTATGGCTTCCAGAACCATTCAAACGCTTAACCTAACCTAACCTCCGTCATTATCCAACTTTTTATAAAAGCTCGGAATTTAGCAACTTCCAAACTTGGTGACAGACTTAAAGCATTTATCCTATCTTGTGTAGAATTGAATTCTCTACACGATAGAAGTTTACTAGAACCAATCTGTTGAGCATGGACTGGCCCTGACCTGATTTGTAGATATGCTGCGATTATGACAGATACATGTGAAATATTTGTAAAAACTTTTATTGCTGATTCTGATAGAGCTTCGCGAGCTGATCATTTTTTGTTCAGGAACTATAGGTCGCAAATGAAGTCTATGGCTTCCAGAACCATTCTAACGCTTAACCTAACCTTATGGCAAATCCATGTTAAAAATTCGTAAAAATTTTTATTGCTGATTCTGATAGAGCTTCGCGAGCTGATCATTTTTTGTTCAGGAACTATAGGTCGCAAATGAAGTCTATGGCTTCCAGAACCATTCTAACGCTTAACCTAACCTTATGGCAAACCCATGTTAAAAATTCGTAAAAATTTTTATTGCTGATTCTGATAGAGCTTCGCGAGCTGATCATTTTTTGTTCAGGAACTATAGTTCGCAAATGAAGTCTATGGCTTCCAGAACCATTCTAACGCTTAACCTAACCTTATGGCAAATCCATGTTAAAAATTCGTAAAATTTTTTACTGCTGATTCTGATAAAGCTTCGCGAGCTGATCATTTTTTGTTCAGGAACTATAGGTCGCAAATGAAGTCTATGGCTTCCAGAACCATTCAAACGCTTAACCTAACCTAACCTCCGTCATTATCCAACTTTTTATAAAAGCTCGGAATTTAGCAACTTCCAAACTTGGTGACAGACTTAAAGCATTTATCCTATCTTGTGTAGAATTGAATTCTCTACACGATAGAAGTTTACTAGAACCAATCTGTTGAGCATGGACTGGCCCTGACCTGATTTGTAGATATGCTGCCATTATGACAGATACATGTGAAATATTTGTAAAAACTTTTATTGCTGATTCTGATAGAGCTTCGCGAGCTGATCATTTTTTGTTCAGGAACTATAGGTCGCAAATGAAGTCTATGGCTTCCAGAACCATTCTAACACTAAACCTAACCTTATGGCAAATCCATGTTAAAAATTCGTAAAAATTTTTATTGCTGATTCTGATAGAGCTTCGCGAGCTGATCATTTTTTGTTCAGGAACTATAGGTCGCAAATGAAGTCTATGGCTTCCAGAGCCATTCTAACGCTTAACCTAACCTTAAGGCAAAACCATGTTAAAAATTCGTAAAATTTTTTATTGCTGATTCTGATAGAGCTCCGCGAGCTGATCATTTTTTGTTCAGGAACTATAGGTCGCATATGAAGCCTATGTCTTCCAGAAGCATTCAAACGCTTAACCTAACCTAACCTCCCTCATTTTCAAACTTCTCATAAAAGCTCGGAATTTAGCAACTTCCAAACTAGCTGACAGACCAAATTCATTTATCCAATCTTGTGTAGAATTGAATTTACTACACGATAGAAGTTTACCTGAACCAATCTGGTGAGCATGGACTGGCCCTGACCTGATTTGTAGATATGCTGCCATTATGACAGATACATGTGAAATATTTGTAAAAACTTTTATTGCTGATTCTGATAGAGCTTCGCGAGCTAATCATTTTTTGTTCAGGAACCATAGGTCGCAAATGAAGTCTATGGCTTCCAGAACCATTCTAACGCTTAACCTAACCTAACCTCCCTCATTTTCAAACTTTTCATAAAAGCTCGGAATTTAGCAACTTCCAAACTTGGTGACAGAATAAATGCATTTATCCGTTCTTGAGTAGAATTGAATTCTCTACACGATATAAGTTTACTTGAACCAATCTGGTGAGCATGGACTTACCCTAACCTGATTTGTAGATTTGCTGCCATTATGACAAATACATGTGAATTATTTGTAAAAAACTTTTATTGCTGATTCTGATAGAGCTTCGCGAGCTGATCATTTTTTGTTCAGGAACTATAGGTCGCAAATGAAGTCTATGGCTTCCAGAACCATTCAAACGCTTAACCTAACCTAACCTCCCTCATTTTCAAACTTTTCATAAAAGCTCGGAATTTAGCAACTTCCAAACTAGCTGACAGACCAAATTCATTTATCCAATCTTGTGTAGAATTGAATTTACTACACGATAGAAGTTTACCTGAACCAATCTGGTGAGCATGGACTGGCCCTGACCTGATTTGTAGATATGCTGCCATTATGACAGATACATGAGAAATATTGTAAAAACTTTTATTGCTGATTCTGATACAGCTTCGCGAGATGAATTTTTTGTTCAGGAACCATAGGTCGCAAATGAAATCTATGGCTTCCAGAACCATTCTAACGCTTAACCTAACCTAACCTCCCTCATTTTCAAACTTTTCATAAAAGCTCGGAATTTAGCAACTTCCAAACTTGGTGACAGACTAAATGCATTTATCCTATCTTGTGTAGAATTGAATTCTCTACACGATATAAGTTTACTTGAACCAATCTGGTGAGCATGGACTTACCCTAACCTGATTTGTAGATTTGCTGCCATTATGACAAATACATGTGAATTATTTGTAAAAAACTTTTACTGCTGATTCTGATAGAGCTTCGCGAGCTGATCATTTTTTGTTCAGGAACTACTCCCGAGTAGGAGGTGGAGGTGAATAGCAGTTGTCGCGATGACGAGAACGAGGATGACTCTGAGTACCAACTATTTTACGCTGAGGATGTACCAACTATTTTACGCTGAGGATGTACCAACTATTTTTACGTTCCCGCTGAGGATGACGACTCAGCCCACACAAAAGGAATCCAACAGGAAGAAGAAGAGGTGGATGCGGAAAAGTCATACCCTCCATCGCCTCCAAAACGGGAGCGGTAAAAAAGAGTGCCTCCAAAACAGTTCACAACGCTCGCTACCTTTGCACGGAGGATCCCCAAAACTGCACCAGGACATATCTGTCCAAGAAGCACCTGCGCGACCACGTCGAAAAATTCGGTGCGTTAAAAATATACATTTAATTCTTTTAATTAAATAATTGTATATTTAAATATTTTAATTACAGTTAATTGCGTGTCTGGTAATTATTTTAAAACTGTAATATTTTTGAGCTCAAACGTTTGCGTGCGAGGAGCCTGGATGTACCGCCCGCTTAAAGACAGACTACTCCCTTCGCCTCCACGTTCGCCGCTTCCATCCCCATCTTGTCTCCTCCCACTCCAAACCGAAAGAACTGTGCTCCATCTGCAGTCTCTCGTTCCCTCCATAGAGATGCGAAGGCACAGTATCTTCCGTCACCAGGGAATCCTGCCGCAAGAAAAACACCCTTTGCTCCATCGACATCCCGGACGAGGCCTCCGTCACGACCCACACGCTCCTCCACGGACCACCCCCTTCCTCTGCGTTGTCTGCCGACACCTCTTGAAGAGGCCCTCTTAACCAACTCGATGGACCTCAAGGCGCACGTGGTCTCGAACCACCTCCGCTCCGGTCTCAAGTGCCCCGTTTGCGGGATCATGAAGCCGAACGAGTTTCTCCTCCGGCGCCACCTCAAAATCCACTAGCGGATCAAGTCGTTCATTTGCCCGGCATGCGGCAAGGCCTTCTCCACACAGACTTATATCCGCTACCACGAGGACCACTTCCACCCCAACGGCGGGCGGACCTTTCCGTGCAAGGTGTGCGGGAAGAAGTTCAAGCACGAGCAGAACGTCATGTGCCATCTGATAAGCCATCAGGCGAATAAGCCGTTCAAGTGAAACATTTGCCCAAAGACGTTCAACTACTTCCATCTGCTCAAGAAGCGAGAGGAGATCCACTCGACCACGAAGAATTACGACTGCCATCTCTGTGGAAAGCGGTTCCGAAAGGAACAGAACCTCCGTCAGCACATGAAAAGCCGTCGCCCAAAACCGGAAGGAAATTCTGCCTCGGAGGGGACAGTCGGGAGGAGAAGAGGAGGGAATATGGAGGAGATTGCGTACGAGATTCATCAGGACAAGGGCGTCAAGGACTCCATTCCTATGATAGTCCAGGTGATGAGGGACGGGGTGGAGGGGTTGTCAGTTCAGCGGAAGCTCCAGGAGGAAAT
>RBVU03000051.1:0-42570 GCA_004115045.4 Sinella curviseta
AAAACAAAGTTGGAGGGACCCCAAACGCTGGTGAAAAACAATTTGGAGGGACCCTGAACGCTAGTGAAAAACAAGGTTGAAGGGACCCCAAACGCTAGCGAAAAACCACTTGGAGGGACCCCGAACGCTGGTGAAAAACAAGGTTGAAGGGACCCCGAACGCTGGTGAAAAACAAGGTTGGAGGGACCCCGAAGGCTGGTGAAAAACAAGTTGGAGGGACCCCGAAGGCTGGTGAAAAACAATTTGGAGGGACCCCGAACGCTGGTGAAAAACAAGTTTGGAGAGACCCCGAAGGCTGGTGAAAAACAATTTGGAGGGACCCTGAACGCTAGTGATAAACAAGTTTGGAGGGACCCCGAACGCTGGTGAAAAACAACTTGGAGGGACTCCGAAGGCTGGTGAAAAACCACTTGGAGGGGCCACGAAGGCTGGTGAAAAACAACGTTGGAGGGACCCCGAAGGCTGGTGAAAAACAACGTTGGAGGGACCCCGAACGCTGGTGAAAAACAAAGTTGGAGGGACCCCGAAGGCTGGTGAAAAACCACTTGGAGGGACGCCGAAGGCTGGTGAAAAACAACGTTGGAGGGACCCCGAAGGCTGGTGAAAAACAAGGTTGGAGGGACCCCGAACGCTAGTGAAAAACAATTTGGAGGGACCCCGAACGCTGGTGAAAAACAATTTGGAGGGACCAGAAGGCTGGTGAAAAACAAGGTTGAAGGGACCCCGAAGGCTGGTGAAAAACAATTTGGAGGGACCCCGAAGGCTGGTGAAAAACAACTTGGAGGGACTCCGAAGGCTGGTGAAAAACCACTTGGAGGGACGCCGAAGGCTGGTGAAAAACAACGTTGGAGGGACCCCGAAGGCTGGTGAAAAACAAGGTTGGAGGGACCCCGAACGCTAGTGAAAAACAATTTGGAGGGACCCCGAAGGCTGGTGAAAAACAATTTGGAGGGACCCCGAAGGCTGGTGAAAAACAATTTGGAGGGACCCCGAAGGCTGGTGAAAAACAAGTTGGAGGGACCCCGAAGGCTGGTGAAAAACAATTTGGAGGGACCCCGAACGCTGGTGAAAAACAAGGTTGAAGGGACCCCGAAGGCTGGTGAAAAACAATTTGGAGGGACCCCGAAGGCTGGTGAAAAACAAGGTTGAAGGGACCCCGAACGCTGGTGAAAAACAAGTTGGAGGGACCCCGAAGGCTGGTGAAAAACAAGTTGGAGGGACCCCGAAGGCTGGTGAAAAACAAGGTTGGAGGGACCCCGAAGGCTGGTGAAAAACAAGTTGGAGGGACCCCGAAGGCTGGTGAAAAACAATTTGGAGGGACCCCGAACGCTGGTGAAAAACAAGGTTGAAGGGACCCCGAAGGCTGGTGAAAAACATGTTGGAGGGACCCCGAAGGCTGATGAAAAACAACTTGGAGGGACCCCGAAGGCTGGTGAAAAACAAGGTTGAAGGGACCCCGAACGCTGGTGAAAAACAAGGTTGGAGGGACCCCGAAGGCTGGTGAAAAACAAGTTGGAGGGACCCCGAAGGCTGGTGAAAAACAATTTGGAGGGACCCCGAAGGCTGGTGAAAAACAAGTTTGGAGAGACCCCGAAGGCTGGTGAAAAACAATTTGGAGGGACCCTGAACGCTAGTGATAAACAAGTTTGGAGGGACCCCGAACGCTGGTGAAAAACAACTTGGAGGGACTCCGAAGGCTGGTGAAAAACAACGTTGGAGGGACCCCGAAGGCTGGTGAAAAACAACGTTGGAAGGACCCCGAAGGCTGGTGAAAAACCACTTGGAGGGACGCCGAAGGCTGGTGAAAAACAACGTTGGAGGGACCCCGAAGGCTGGTGAAAAACAAGGTTGGAGGGACCCCGAACGCTAGTGAAAAACAATTTGGAGGGACCAGAAGGCTGGTGAAAAACAAAGTTGGAGGGACCCCGAACGCTAGCGAAAAACAATTTGGAGGGACCCCGAACGCTGGTGAAAAACAATTTGGAGGGACCAGAAGGTTGGTGAAAAACAATTTGGAGGAACCCTGAATGCTGGTGAAAAACAATTTGGAGGGACCCCGAACGCTGGTGAAAAACAATTTGGAGGGACACCGAAGGCTGGTGAAAAACACGTTTGGAGGGACCCCGAACGCTGGTGAAAAACAAGGTTGAAGGGACCCCGAACGCTGGTGATAAACAAGGTTGAAGGGACCCCGAACGCTGGTGAAAAACAAGGTTGGAGGGACCCCGAAGGCTGGTGAAAAACAAGTTGGAGGGACCCCGAAGGCTGGTGAAAAACAATTTGGAGGGACCCCGAAGGCTGGTGAAAAACAAGTTGGAGGGACCCCGAAGGCTGGTGAAAAACAAGGTTGGAGGGACCCCGAAGGCTGGTGAAAAACAAGTTGGAGGGACCCCGAAGGCTGGTGAAAAACAAGTTGGAGGGACCCCGAACGCTGGTGAAAAACAAAGTTGGAGGGACCCCGAACGCTAGTGAAAAACAATTTGAAGGGACCCCGAACGCTTGTGAAAAACAATTTGGAGGGACCCCGAAGGCTGGTGAAAAACAAGTTTGGAGAGACCCCGAAGGCTGGTGAAAAACAATTTGGAGGGACCAGAAGGCTGGTGAAAAACAATTTGGAGGAACCCCGAATGCTGGTGAAAAACAATTTGGAGGGACCCCGAACGCTGGTGAAAAACAATTTGGAGGGACACCGAAGGCTGGTGAAAAACACGTTTGGAGGGACCCCGAACGCTGGTGAAAAACAAGGTTGAAGGGACCCCGAACGCTGGTGATAAACAAGGTTGAAGGGACCCCGAACGCTGGTGAAAAACAAGGTTGGAGGGACCCCGAAGGCTGGTGAAAAACAAGTTGGAGGGACCCCGAAGGCTGGTGAAAAACAATTTGGAGGGACCCCGAAGGCTGGTGAAAAACAAGTTGGAGGGACCCCGAAGGCTGGTGAAAAACAATTTGGAGGGACCCCGAACGCTGGTGAAAAACAAGGTTGAAGGGACCCCAAAGGCTGGTGAAAAACATGTTGGAGGGACCCCGAACGCTGGTGAAAAACAAGTTGGAGGGACCCCGAAGGCTGGTGAAAAACCACTTGGAGGGACGCCGAAGGCTGGTGAAAAACAACGTTGGAGGGACCCCGAAGGCTGGTGAAAAACAAGGTTGGAGGGACCCCGAACGCTAGTGAAAAACAATTTGGAGGGACCAGAAGGCTGGTGAAAAACAAAGTTGGAGGGACCCCGAACGCTAGCGAAAAACAATTTGGAGGGACCCCGAACGCTGGTGAAAAACAATTTGGAGGGACCAGAAGGCTGGTGAAAAACAATTTGGAGGAACCCTGAATGCTGGTGAAAAACAATTTGGAGGGACCCCGAACGCTGGTGAAAAACAATTTGGAGGGACCCCGAAGGCTGGTGAAAAACAATTTGGAGGGACCCCGAAGGCTGGTGAAAAACAACTTGGAGGGACTCCGAAGGCTGGTGAAAAACCACTTGGAGGGACGCCGAAGGCTGGTGAAAAACAACGTTGGAGGGACCCCGAAGGCTGGTGAAAAACAAGGTTGGAGGGACCCCGAACGCTAGTGAAAAACAATTTGGAGGGACCCCGAAGGCTGGTGAAAAACAATTTGGAGGGACCCCGAAGGCTGGTGAAAAACAATTTGGAGGGACCCCGAAGGCTGGTGAAAAACAAGTTGGAGGGACCCCGAAGGCTGGTGAAAAACAATTTGGAGGGACCCCGAACGCTGGTGAAAAACAAGGTTGAAGGGACCCCGAAGGCTGGTGAAAAACAATTTGGAGGGACCCCGAAGGCTGGTGAAAAACAAGGTTGAAGGGACCCCGAACGCTGGTGAAAAACAAGGTTGGAGGGACCCCGAAGGCTGGTGAAAAACAAGTTGGAGGGACCCCGAAGGCTGGTGAAAAACAAGGTTGGAGGGACCCCGAAGGCTGGTGAAAAACAAGTTGGAGGGACCCCGAAGGCTGGTGAAAAACAATTTGGAGGGACCCCGAACGCTGGTGAAAAACAAGGTTGAAGGGACCCCGAAGGCTGGTGAAAAACATGTTGGAGGGACCCCGAAGGCTGATGAAAAACAACTTGGAGGGACCCCGAAGGCTGGTGAAAAACAAGGTTGAAGGGACCCCGAACGCTGGTGAAAAACAAGGTTGGAGGGACCCCGAAGGCTGGTGAAAAACAAGTTGGAGGGACCCCGAAGGCTGGTGAAAAACAATTTGGAGGGACCCCGAAGGCTGGTGAAAAACAAGTTTGGAGAGACCCCGAAGGCTGGTGAAAAACAATTTGGAGGGACCCTGAACGCTAGTGATAAACAAGTTTGGAGGGACCCCGAACGCTGGTGAAAAACAACTTGGAGGGACTCCGAAGGCTGGTGAAAAACAACGTTGGAGGGACCCCGAAGGCTGGTGAAAAACAACGTTGGAAGGACCCCGAAGGCTGGTGAAAAACCACTTGGAGGGACGCCGAAGGCTGGTGAAAAACAACGTTGGAGGGACCCCGAAGGCTGGTGAAAAACAAGGTTGGAGGGACCCCGAACGCTAGTGAAAAACAATTTGGAGGGACCAGAAGGCTGGTGAAAAACAAAGTTGGAGGGACCCCGAACGCTAGCGAAAAACAATTTGGAGGGACCCCGAACGCTGGTGAAAAACAATTTGGAGGGACCAGAAGGTTGGTGAAAAACAATTTGGAGGAACCCTGAATGCTGGTGAAAAACAATTTGGAGGGACCCCGAACGCTGGTGAAAAACAATTTGGAGGGACACCGAAGGCTGGTGAAAAACACGTTTGGAGGGACCCCGAAGGCTGGTGAAAAACAATTTGGAGGGACCCCGAAGGCTGGTGAAAAACAATTTGGAGGGACCCCGAAGGCTGGTGAAAAACAAGTTGGAGGGACCCCGAAGGCTGGTGAAAAACAATTTGGAGGGACCCCGAACGCTGGTGAAAAACAAGGTTGAAGGGACCCCGAAGGCTGGTGAAAAACAATTTGGAGGGACCCCGAAGGCTGGTGAAAAACAAGGTTGAAGGGACCCCGAACGCTGGTGAAAAACAAGGTTGGAGGGACCCCGAAGGCTGGTGAAAAACAAGTTGGAGGGACCCCGAAGGCTGGTGAAAAACAAGGTTGGAGGGACCCCGAAGGCTGGTGAAAAACAAGTTGGAGGGACCCCGAAGGCTGGTGAAAAACAATTTGGAGGGACCCCGAACGCTGGTGAAAAACAAGGTTGAAGGGACCCCGAAGGCTGGTGAAAAACATGTTGGAGGGACCCCGAAGGCTGATGAAAAACAACTTGGAGGGACCCCGAAGGCTGGTGAAAAACAAGGTTGAAGGGACCCCGAACGCTGGTGAAAAACAAGGTTGGAGGGACCCCGAAGGCTGGTGAAAAACAAGTTGGAGGGACCCCGAAGGCTGGTGAAAAACAATTTGGAGGGACCCCGAAGGCTGGTGAAAAACAAGTTTGGAGAGACCCCGAAGGCTGGTGAAAAACAATTTGGAGGGACCCTGAACGCTAGTGATAAACAAGTTTGGAGGGACCCCGAACGCTGGTGAAAAACAACTTGGAGGGACTCCGAAGGCTGGTGAAAAACAACGTTGGAGGGACCCCGAAGGCTGGTGAAAAACAACGTTGGAAGGACCCCGAAGGCTGGTGAAAAACCACTTGGAGGGACGCCGAAGGCTGGTGAAAAACAACGTTGGAGGGACCCCGAAGGCTGGTGAAAAACAAGGTTGGAGGGACCCCGAACGCTAGTGAAAAACAATTTGGAGGGACCAGAAGGCTGGTGAAAAACAAAGTTGGAGGGACCCCGAACGCTAGCGAAAAACAATTTGGAGGGACCCCGAACGCTGGTGAAAAACAATTTGGAGGGACCAGAAGGTTGGTGAAAAACAATTTGGAGGAACCCTGAATGCTGGTGAAAAACAATTTGGAGGGACCCCGAACGCTGGTGAAAAACAATTTGGAGGGACACCGAAGGCTGGTGAAAAACACGTTTGGAGGGACCCCGAACGCTGGTGAAAAACAAGGTTGAAGGGACCCCGAACGCTGGTGATAAACAAGGTTGAAGGGACCCCGAACGCTGGTGAAAAACAAGGTTGGAGGGACCCCGAAGGCTGGTGAAAAACAAGTTGGAGGGACCCCGAAGGCTGGTGAAAAACAATTTGGAGGGACCCCGAAGGCTGGTGAAAAACAAGTTGGAGGGACCCCGAAGGCTGGTGAAAAACAAGGTTGGAGGGACCCCGAAGGCTGGTGAAAAACAAGTTGGAGGGACCCCGAAGGCTGGTGAAAAACAAGTTGGAGGGACCCCGAACGCTGGTGAAAAACAAAGTTGGAGGGACCCCGAACGCTAGTGAAAAACAATTTGAAGGGACCCCGAACGCTTGTGAAAAACAATTTGGAGGGACCCCGAAGGCTGGTGAAAAACAAGTTTGGAGAGACCCCGAAGGCTGGTGAAAAACAATTTGGAGGGACCAGAAGGCTGGTGAAAAACAATTTGGAGGAACCCCGAATGCTGGTGAAAAACAATTTGGAGGGACCCCGAACGCTGGTGAAAAACAATTTGGAGGGACACCGAAGGCTGGTGAAAAACACGTTTGGAGGGACCCCGAACGCTGGTGAAAAACAAGGTTGAAGGGACCCCGAACGCTGGTGATAAACAAGGTTGAAGGGACCCCGAACGCTGGTGAAAAACAAGGTTGGAGGGACCCCGAAGGCTGGTGAAAAACAAGTTGGAGGGACCCCGAAGGCTGGTGAAAAACAATTTGGAGGGACCCCGAAGGCTGGTGAAAAACAAGTTGGAGGGACCCCGAAGGCTGGTGAAAAACAATTTGGAGGGACCCCGAACGCTGGTGAAAAACAAGGTTGAAGGGACCCCAAAGGCTGGTGAAAAACATGTTGGAGGGACCCCGAACGCTGGTGAAAAACAAAGTTGGAGGGACCCCGAAGGCTGGTGAAAAACCACTTGGAGGGACGCCGAAGGCTGGTGAAAAACAACGTTGGAGGGACCCCGAAGGCTGGTGAAAAACAAGGTTGGAGGGACCCCGAACGCTAGTGAAAAACAATTTGGAGGGACCAGAAGGCTGGTGAAAAACAAAGTTGGAGGGACCCCGAACGCTAGCGAAAAACAATTTGGAGGGACCCCGAACGCTGGTGAAAAACAATTTGGAGGGACCAGAAGGCTGGTGAAAAACAATTTGGAGGAACCCTGAATGCTGGTGAAAAACAATTTGGAGGGACCCCGAACGCTGGTGAAAAACAATTTGGAGGGACACCGAAGGCTGGTGAAAAACACGTTTGGAGGGACCCCGAACGCTGGTGAAAAACAAGGTTGAAGGGACCCCGAACGCTGGTGATAAACAAGGTTGAAGGGACCCCGAACGCTGGTGAAAAACAAGGTTGGAGGGACCCCGAAGGCTGGTGAAAAACAAGTTGGAGGGACCCCGAAGGCTGGTGAAAAACAATTTGGAGGGACCCCGAAGGCTGGTGAAAAACAAGTTGGAGGGACCCCGAAGGCTGGTGAAAAACAAGGTTGGAGGGACCCCGAAGGCTGGTGAAAAACAAGTTGGAGGGACCCCGAAGGCTGGTGAAAAACAAGTTGGAGGGACCCCGAACGCTGGTGAAAAACAAAGTTGGAGGGACCCCGAACGCTAGTGAAAAACAATTTGGAGGGACCCCGAACGCTTGTGAAAAACAATTTGGAGGGACCCCGAAGGCTGGTGAAAAACAAGTTTGGAGAGACCCCGAAGGCTGGTGAAAAACAATTTGGAGGGACCAGAAGGCTGGTGAAAAACAATTTGGAGGAACCCCGAATGCTGGTGAAAAACAATTTGGAGGGACCCCGAACGCTGGTGAAAAACAATTTGGAGGGACACCGAAGGCTGGTGAAAAACACGTTTGGAGGGACCCCGAACGCTGGTGAAAAACAAGGTTGAAGGGACCCCGAACGCTGGTGATAAACAAGGTTGAAGGGACCCCGAACGCTGGTGAAAAACAAGGTTGGAGGGACCCCGAAGGCTGGTGAAAAACAATTTGGAGGGACCCCGAACGCTGGTGAAAAACAAGGTTGAAGGGACCCCAAAGGCTGGTGAAAAACATGTTGGAGGGACCCCGAAGGCTGATGAAAAACAACTTGGAGGGACCCCGAAGGCTGGTGAAAAACAAGGTTGAAGGGACCCCGAACGCTGGTGAAAAACAAGGTTGGAGGGACCCCGAAGGCTGGTGAAAAACAAGTTGGAGGGACCCCGAAGGCTGGTGAAAAACAAGTTGGAGGGACCCCGAAGGCTGGTGAAAAACAATTTGGAGGGACCCTGAACGCTAGTGAAAAACAAGTTGGAGGAACCCCGAACGCTGGTGAAAAACATGTTGGAGGAACCCCGAACGCTGGTGAAAAACAAGTTGGAGGAACCCCGACGCTGGTGAAAAACAATTTGGAGGGACCCCGAACGCTAGCGAAAAACCACTTGGAGGGACCCCGAAGGCTGGTGGAAAAAATTTGGAGGGACCCCGAAGGCTGGTGAAAAACAATTTGGAGGGACCAGAAGGCTAGTGAAAAACAATTTGGAGGGACCCCGAAGGCTGGTGAAAAACAACTTGGAGGGACTCCGAAGGCTGGTGAAAAACCACTTGGAGGGACGCCGAAGGCTGGTGAAAAACAACGTTGGAGGGACCCCGAAGGCTGGTGAAAAACAAGGTTGGAGTGACCCCGAACGCTAGTGAAAAACAATTTGGAGGGACCAGAAGGCTGGTGAAAAACAATTTGGAGGAACCCGAATGCTGGTGAAAAACAATTTGGAGGGACCCCGAACGCTGGTGAAAAACAAGTTGGAGGGACCCCGAAGGCTGGTGAAAAACAACTTGGAGGGACCCCGAAGGCTGGTGAAAAACAAGGTTGAAGGGACCCCGAA
This sequence comes from Sinella curviseta, assembly GCA_004115045.4. Lineage (NCBI taxonomy): Eukaryota > Metazoa > Arthropoda > Collembola > Entomobryomorpha > Entomobryidae > Sinella > Sinella curviseta. The sequence goes on from RBVU03000051.1 coordinate 8,890, forward strand.
CGCTGGTGAAAAACAAGGTTGGAGGGACCCCGAAGGCTGGTGAAAAACAAGTTGGAGGGACCCCGAAGGCTGGTGAAAAACAAGTTGGAGGGACCCCGAACGCTGGTGAAAAACAAAGTTGGAGGGACCCCGAACGCTGGTGAAAAACAATTTGGAGGGACCCCGAACGCTAGCGAAAAACCACTTGGAGGGACCCCGAACGCTGGTGAAAAACAAGGTTGAAGGGACCCCGAACGCTGGTGAAAAACAAGTTTGGAGAGACCCCGAAGGCTGGTGAAAAACAATTTGGAGGGACCCTGAACGCTAGTGATAAACAAGTTTGGAGGGACCCCGAACGCTGGTGAAAAACAACTTGGAGGGACTCCGAAGGCTGGTGAAAAACCACTTGGAGGGGCCACGAAGGCTGGTGAAAAACAACGTTGGAGGGACCCCGAAGGCTGGTGAAAAACAACGTTGGAGGGACCCCGAACGCTGGTGAAAAACAAGTTGGAGGGACCCCGAAGGCTGGTGAAAAACCACTTGGAGGGACGCCGAAGGCTGGTGAAAAACAACGTTGGAGGGACCCCGAAGGCTGGTGAAAAACAATTTGGAGGGACCAGAAGGCTGGTGAAAAACAAAGTTGGAGGGACCCCGAACGCTAGCGAAAAACAATTTGGAGGGACCCCGAACGCTGGTGAAAAACAATTTGGAGGGACCAGAAGGCTGGTGAAAAACAATTTGGAGGAACCCCGAATGCTGGTGAAAAACAATTTGGAGGGACCCCGAACGCTGGTGAAAAACAATTTGGAGGGACACCGAAGGCTGGTGAAAAACACGTTTGGAGGGACCCCGAACGCTGGTGAAAAACAAGGTTGAAGGGACCCCGAACGCTGGTGATAAACAAGGTTGAAGGGACCCCGAACGCTGGTGAAAAACAAGGTTGGAGGGACCCCGAAGGCTGGTGAAAAACAAGTTGGAGGGACCCCGAAGGCTGGTGAAAAACAATTTGGAGGGACCCCGAAGGCTGGTGAAAAACAAGTTGGAGGGACCCCGAAGGCTGGTGAAAAACAATTTGGAGGGACCCCGAACGCTGGTGAAAAACAAGGTTGAAGGGACCCCGAAGGCTGGTGAAAAACATGTTGGAGGGACCCCGAAGGCTGATGAAAAACAACTTGGAGGGACCCAGAAGGCTGGTGAAAAACAAGTTGGAGGGACCCCGAAGGCTGGTGAAAAACAATTTGGAGGGACCCAGAAGGCTGGTGAAAAACAAGTTGGAGGGACCCCGAAGGCTGGTGAAAAACAATTTGGAGGGACCCCGAACGCTGGTGAAAAACAAGTTGGAGGGACCCCGAACGCTGGTGAAAAACAAGTTTGGAGGGACCCCGAAGGCTGGTGAAAAACAATTTGGAGGGACCCCGAACGCTAGTGATAAACAAGTTTGGAGGGACCCCGAACGCTGGTGAAAAACAACTTGGAGGGACTCCGAAGGCTGGTGAAAAACCACTTGGAGGGGCCACGAAGGCTGGTGAAAAACAACGTTGGAGGGACCCCGAAGGCTGGTGAAAAACAAGGTTGGAGGGACCCCGAACGCTGGTGAAAAACAAGTTTGGAGAGACCCCGAAGGCTGGTGAAAAACAATTTGGAGGGACCCTGAACGCTAGTGATAAACAAGTTTGGAGGGACCCCGAACGCTGGTGAAAAACAACTTGGAGGGACTCCGAAGGCTGGTGAAAAACCACTTGGAGGGGCCACGAAGGCTGGTGAAAAACAACGTTGGAGGGACCCCGAAGGCTGGTGAAAAACAACGTTGGAGGGACCCCGAACGCTGGTGAAAAACAAAGTTGGAGGGACCCCGAAGGCTGGTGAAAAACCACTTGGAGGGACGCCGAAGGCTGGTGAAAAACAACGTTGGAGGGACCCCGAAGGCTGGTGAAAAACAAGGTTGGAGGGACCCCGAACGCTAGTGAAAAACCATTTGGAGGGACCCCGAACGCTGGTGAAAAACAATTTGGAGGGACCAGAAGGCTGGTGAAAAACAAAGTTGGAGGGACCCCGAACGCTAGCGAAAAACAATTTGGAGGGACCCCGAACGCTGGTGAAAAACAATTTGGAGGGACCAGAAGGCTGGTGAAAAACAATTTGGAGGAACCCCGAATGCTGGTGAAAAACAATTTGGAGGGACCCCGAACGCTGGTGAAAAACAATTTGGAGGGACACCGAAGGCTGGTGAAAAACACGTTTGGAGGGACCCCGAACGCTGGTGAAAAACAAGGTTGAAGGGACCCCGAACGCTGGTGATAAACAAGGTTGAAGGGACCCCGAACGCTGGTGAAAAACAAGGTTGGAGGGACCCCGAAGGCTGGTGAAAAACAAGTTGGAGGGACCCCGAAGGCTGGTGAAAAACAATTTGGAGGGACCCCGAAGGCTGGTGAAAAACAAGTTGGAGGGACCCCGAAGGCTGGTGAAAAAACAATTTGGAGGGACCCCGAACGCTGGTGAAAAACAAGGTTGAAGGGACCCCGAAGGCTGGTGAAAAACATGTTGGAGGGACCCCGAAGGCTGATGAAAAACAACTTGGAGGGACCCAGAAGGCTGGTGAAAAACAAGTTGGAGGGACCCCGAAGGCTGGTGAAAAACAATTTGGAGGGACCCAGAAGGCTGGTGAAAAACAAGTTGGAGGGACCCCGAAGGCTGGTGAAAAACAATTTGGAGGGACCCCGAACGCTGGTGAAAAACAAGGTTGAAGGGACCCCGAACGCTGGTGAAAAACAAGTTTGGAGAGACCCCGAAGGCTGGTGAAAAACAATTTGGAGGGACCCTGAACGCTAGTGATAAACAAGTTTGGAGGGACCCCGAACGCTGGTGAAAAACAACTTGGAGGGACTCCGAAGGCTGGTGAAAAACCACTTGGAGGGGCCACGAAGGCTGGTGAAAAACAACGTTGGAGGGACCCCGAAGGCTGGTGAAAAACAACGTTGGAGGGACCCCGAACGCTGGTGAAAAACAAAGTTGGAGGGACCCCGAAGGCTGGTGAAAAACCACTTGGAGGGACGCCGAAGGCTGGTGAAAAACAACGTTGGAGGGACCCCGAAGGCTGGTGAAAAACAAGGTTGGAGGGACCCCGAACGCTAGTGAAAAACCATTTGGAGGGACCCCGAACGCTGGTGAAAAACAATTTGGAGGGACCAGAAGGCTGGTGAAAAACAAAGTTGGAGGGACCCCGAACGCTAGCGAAAAACAATTTGGAGGGACCCCGAACGCTGGTGAAAAACAATTTGGAGGGACCAGAAGGCTGGTGAAAAACAATTTGGAGGAACCCCGAATGCTGGTGAAAAACAATTTGGAGGGACCCCGAACGCTGGTGAAAAACAATTTGGAGGGACACCGAAGGCTGGTGAAAAACACGTTTGGAGGGACCCCGAACGCTGGTGAAAAACAAGGTTGAAGGGACCCCGAACGCTGGTGATAAACAAGGTTGAAGGGACCCCGAACGCTGGTGAAAAACAAGGTTGGAGGGACCCCGAAGGCTGGTGAAAAACAAGTTGGAGGGACCCCGAAGGCTGGTGAAAAACAATTTGGAGGGACCCCGAAGGCTGGTGAAAAACAAGTTGGAGGGACCCCGAAGGCTGGTGAAAAACAATTTGGAGGGACCCCGAACGCTGGTGAAAAACAAGGTTGGAGGGACCCCGAAGGCTGGTGAAAAACAAGTTGGAGGGACCCCGAAGGCTGATGAAAAACAACTTGGAGGGACCCCGAAGGCTGGTGAAAAACAAGTTGGAGGGACCCCGAAGGCTGGTGAAAAACAATTTGGAGGGACCCGAAGGCTGGTGAAAAACAAGTTGGAGGGACCCCGAAGGCTGGTGAAAAACAATTTGGAGGGACCCCGAACGCTGGTGAAAAACAAGTTGGAGGGACCCCGAACGCTGGTGAAAAACAAGTTTGGAGAGACCCCGAAGGCTGGTGAAAAACAATTTGGAGGGACCCTGAACGCTAGTGATAAAACAAGTTTGGAGGGACCCCGAACGCTGGTGAAAAACAACTTGGAGGGACTCCGAAGGCTGGTGAAAAACCACTTGGAGGGGCCACGAAGGCTGGTGAAAAACAACGTTGGAGGGACCCCGAAGGCTGGTGAAAAACAACGTTGGAGGGACCCCGAACGCTGGTGAAAAACAAAGTTGGAGGGACCCCGAAGGCTGGTGAAAAACCACTTGGAGGGACGCCGAAGGCTGGTGAAAAACAACGTTGGAGGGACCCCGAAGGCTGGTGAAAAACAAGGTTGGAGGGACCCCGAACGCTAGTGAAAAACAATTTGGAGGGACCCCGAACGCTGGTGAAAAACAATTTGGAGGGACCAGAAGGCTGGTGAAAAACAAAGTTGGAGGGACCCCGAACGCTAGCGAAAAACAATTTGGAGGGACCCCGAACGCTGGTGAAAAACAATTTGGAGGGACCAGAAGGCTGGTGAAAAACAATTTGGAGGAACCCCGAATGCTGGTGAAAAACAATTTGGAGGGACCCCGAACGCTGGTGAAAAACAATTTGGAGGGACACCGAAGGCTGGTGAAAAACACGTTTGGAGGGACCCCGAACGCTGGTGAAAAACAAGGTTGAAGGGACCCCGAACGCTGGTGATAAACAAGGTTGAAGGGACCCCGAACGCTGGTGAAAAACAAGGTTGGAGGGACCCCGAAGGCTGGTGAAAAACAAGTTGGAGGGACCCCGAAGGCTGGTGAAAAACAATTTGGAGGGACCCCGAAGGCTGGTGAAAAACAAGTTGGAGGGACCCCGAAGGCTGGTGAAAAACAATTTGGAGGGACCCCGAACGCTGGTGAAAAACAAGGTTGAAGGGACCCCGAAGGCTGGTGAAAAACAACTTGGAGGGACCCCGAAGGCTGGTGAAAAACAAGTTGAAGGGACCCCGAAGGCTGGTGAAAAACAAGTTGGAGGGACCCCGAAGGCTGGTGAAAAACAAGTTGGAGGGACCCGAACGCTGGTGAAAAACAAGGTTGGAGGGACCCCGAACGCTAGTGAAAAACAATTTGGAGGGACCCCGAACGCTGGTGAAAAACAATTTGGAGGGACCCCGAAGGCTGGTGAAAAACAAGTTTGGAGGGACCCCGAAGGCTGGTGAAAAACAATTTGGAGGGACCAGAAGGCTGGTGAAAAACAATTTGGAGGAACCCCGAATGCTGGTGAAAAACAATTTGGAGGAACCCCGAATGCTGGTGAAAAACAATTTGGAGGGACCCCGAACGCTGGTGAAAAACAATTTGGAGGGACACCGAAGGCTGGTGAAAAACACGTTTGGAGGGACCCCGAACGCTGGTGAAAAACAAGGTTGAAGGGACCCCGAACGCTGGTGATAAACAAGGTTGGAGGGACCCCGAAGGCTGATGAAAAACAAGTTGGAGGGACCCCGAAGGCTGGTGAAAAACAATTTGGAGGGACCCCGAAGGCTGGTGAAAAACAAGTTTGGAGAGACCCCGAAGGCTGGTGAAAAACAATTTGGAGGGACCCTGAACGCTAGTGATAAACAAGTTTGGAGGGACCCCGAACGCTGGTGAAAAACAACTTGGAGGGACTCCGAAGGCTGGTGAAAAACCACTTGGAGGGGCCACGAAGGCTGGTGAAAAACAACGTTGGAGGGACCCCGAAGGCTGGTGAAAAACAACGTTGGAGGGACCCCGAACGCTGGTGAAAAACAAAGTTGGAGGGACCCCGAAGGCTGGTGAAAAACCACTTGGAGGGACCCCGAAGGCTGGTGAAAAACAAGGTTGGAGGGACCCCGAACGCTAGTGAAAAACAATTTGGAGGGACCCCGAACGCTGGTGAAAAACAATTTGGAGGGACCAGAAGGCTGGTGAAAAACAAAGTTGGAGGGACCCCGAACGCTAGCGAAAAACAATTTGGAGGGACCCCGAACGCTGGTGAAAAACAATTTGGAGGGACCAGAAGGCTGGTGAAAAACAATTTGGAGGAACCCCGAATGCTGGTGAAAAACAATTTGGAGGGACCCCGAACGCTGGTGAAAAACAATTTGGAGGGACACCGAAGGCTGGTGAAAAACACGTTTGGAGGGACCCCGAACGCTGGTGAAAAACAAGGTTGAAGGGACCCCGAACGCTGGTGATAAACAAGGTTGAAGGGACCCCGAACGCTGGTGAAAAACAATTTGGAGGGACCCCGAAGGCTGGTGAAAAACAAGTTGGAGGGACCCCGAAGGCTGGTGAAAAACAATTTGGAGGGAACCCGAAGGCTGGTGAAAAACAAGTTGGAGGGACCCCGAAGGCTGGTGAAAAACAATTTGGAGGGACCCCGAACGCTGGTGAAAAACAAGGTTGAAGGGACCCCGAAGGCTGGTGAAAAACATGTTGGAGGGACCCCGAAGGCTGATGAAAAACAACTTGGAGGGACCCCGAAGGCTGGTGAAAAACAAGGTTGAAGGGACCCCGAACGCTGGTGAAAAACAAGGTTGGAGGGACCCCGAAGGCTGGTGAAAAACAAGTTGGAGGGACCCGGAAGGCTGGTGAAAAACAAGTTGGAGGGACCCGAACGCTGGTGAAAAACAAGGTTGGAGGGACCCCGAACGCTAGTGAAAAACAATTTGGAGGGACCCCGAACGCTTGTGAAAAACAATTTGGAGGGACCCCGAAGGCTGGTGAAAAACAAGTTTGGAGAGACCCCGAAGGCTGGTGAAAAACAATTTGGAGGGACCAGAAGGCTGGTGAAAAACAATTTGGAGGAACCCCGAATGCTGGTGAAAAACAATTTGGAGGGACCCCGAACGCTGGTGAAAAACAATTTGGAGGGACACCGAAGGCTGGTGAAAAACACGTTTGGAGGGACCCCGAACGCTGGTGAAAAACAAGGTTGAAGGGACCCCGAACGCTGGTGATAAACAAGGTTGAAGGGACCCCGAACGCTGGTGAAAAACAAGGTTGGAGGGACCCCGAAGGCTGGTGAAAAACAAGGTTGGAGGGACCCCGAACGCTGGTGAAAAACAATTTGGAGGGACCCCGAAGGCTGGTGAAAAACAAGTTGGAGGGACCCCGAAGGCTGCTGAAAAACAATTTGGAGGGACCCCGAACGCTGGTGAAAAACATGTTGGAGGGACCCCGAAGGCTGGTGAAAAACAAGTTGGAGGGACCCCGAAGGCTGATGAAAAACAACTTGGAGGGACCCCGAACGCTGGTGAAAAACAAGGTTGGAGGGACCCCGAAGGCTGGTGAAAAACAAGTTGGAGGGACCCCGAAGGCTGGTGAAAAACAAGTTGGAGGGACCCCGAACGCTGGTGAAAAACAAAGTTGGAGGGACCCCGAACGCTAGTGAAAAACAATTTGGAGGGACCCCGAACGCTTGTGAAAAACAATTTGGAGGGACCCCGAAGGCTGGTGAAAAACAAGTTTGGAGAGACCCCGAAGGCTGGTGAAAAACAATTTGGAGGGACCCTGAACGCTAGTGAAAAACAAGTTGGAGGAACCCCGAACGCTGGTGAAAAACATGTTGGAGGAACCCCGAACGCTGGTGAAAAACAAGTTGGAGGAACCCCGACGCTGGTGAAAAACAATTTGGAGGGACCCCGAACGCTAGCGAAAAACCACTTGGAGGGACCCCGAAGGCTGGTGGAAAAAATTTGGAGGGACCCCGAAGGCTGGTGAAAAACAATTTGGAGGGACCAGAAGGCTAGTGAAAAACAATTTGGAGGGACCCCGAAGGCTGGTGAAAAACAACTTGGAGGGACTCCGAAGGCTGGTGAAAAACCACTTGGAGGGACGCCGAAGGCTGGTGAAAAACAACGTTGGAGGGACCCCGAAGGCTGGTGAAAAACAAGGTTGGAGTGACCCCGAACGCTAGTGAAAAACAATTTGGAGGGACCCCGAACGCTGGTGAAAAACAATTTGGAGGGACCAGAAGGCTGGTGAAAAACAAAGTTAGAGGGACCCCGAACGCTAGCGAAAAACAATTTGGAGGGACCCCGAACGCTGGTGAAAAACAATTTGGAGGGACCCCGAACGCTGGTGAAAAACAAGGTTGAAGGGACCCCGAAGGCTGATGAAAAACAACTTGGAGGGACCCCGAAGGCTGGTGAAAAACAAGGTTGAAGGGACCCCGAACGCTGGTGAAAAACAAGGTTGGAGGGACCCCGAAGGCTGGTGAAAAACAAGTTGGAGGGACCCCGAAGGCTGGTGAAAAACAAGTTGGAGGGACCCCGAACGCTGGTGAAAAACAAAGTTGGAGGGACCCCGAACGCTGGTGAAAAACAATTTGGAGGGACCCCGAACGCTAGCGAAAAACCACTTGGAGGGACCCCGAACGCTGGTGAAAAACAAGGTTGAAGGGACCCCGAACGCTGGTGAAAAACAAGGTTGGAGGGACCCCGAAGGCTGGTGAAAAACAAGTTGGAGGGAGCCCGAAGGCTGGTGAAAAACAATTTGGAGGGACCCCGAAGGCTGGTGAAAAACAAGTTGGAGGGACCCCGAAGGCTGGTGAAAAACAAGTTGGAGGGACCCCGAAGGCTGGTGAAAAACAAGGTTGAAGGGACCCCGAACGCTGGTGAAAAACAAGGTTGGAGGGACCCCGAAGGCTGGTGAAAAACAAGTTGGAGGGACCCCGAAGGCTGGTGAAAAACAAGTTGGAGGGACCCGAACGCTGGTGAAAAACAATTTGGAGGGACCCCGAACGCTTGTGAAAAACAATTTGGAGGGACCCCGAAGGCTGGTGAAAAACAATTTGGAGGGACCCCTGAACGCTAGTGAAAAACAAGTTGGAGAAACCCCGAACGCTGGTGAAAAACATGTTGGAGGGACCCCGAACGCTTGTGAAAAACAATTTGGAGGGACCCCGAAGGCTGGTGAAAAACAATTTGGAGGGACCCTGAACGCTAGTGAAAAACAAGTTGGAGGAACCCCGAACGCTGGTGAAAAACATGTTGGAGGAACCCCGAACGCTGGTGAAAAACAAGGTTGGAGGGACCCCGAAGGCTGGTGAAAAACAAGTTGGAGGGACCCCGAACGCTGGTGAAAAACAAAGTTGGAGGGACCCCGAACGCTAGTGAAAAACAATTTGGAGGGACCCCGAACGCTTGTGAAAAACAATTTGGAGGGACCCCGAAGGCTGGTGAAAAACAATTTGGAGGGACCCTGAACGCTAGTGAAAAACAAGTTGGAGATACCCCGAACGCTGGTGAAAAACATGTTGGAGGAACCCCGAACGCTGGTGAAAAACAAGTTGGAGGAACCCCGACGCTGGTGAAAAACAAGTTTGGAGGGATCCCGAACGCTGGTGAAAAACAAGTTGGTGGGACCCCGAACGCTGGTGAAAAACAATTTGGAGGGACCCCGAACGCTAGCGAAAAACCACTTGGAGGGACCCCGAAGGCTGGTGGAAAAAATTTGGAGGGACCCCGAAGGCTGGTGAAAAACAATTTGGAGGGACCAGACGGCTAGTGAAAAACAATTTGGAGGGACCCCGAAGGCTGGTGAAAAACAACTTGGAGGGACTCCGAAGGCTGGTGAAAAACCACTTGGAGGGACTCCGAAGGCTGGTGAAAAACCACTTGGAGGGACGCCGAAGGCTGGTGAAAAACAACGTTGGAGGGACCCCGAAGGCTGGTGAAAAACAAGGTTGGAGTGACCCCGAACGCTAGTGAAAAACAATTTGGAGGGACCCCGAACGCTGGTGAAAAACAATTTGGAGGGACCAGAAGGCTGGTGAAAAAAAAAGTTAGAGGGACCCCGAACGCTAGCGAAAAACAATTTGGAGGGACCCCGAACGCTGGTGAAAAACAATTTGGAGGGACCCCGAACGCTGGTGAAAAACAAGGTTGAAGGGACCCCGAAGGCTGATGAAAAACAACTTGGAGGGACCCCGAAGGCTGGTGAAAAACAAGGTTGAAGGGACCCCGAACGCTGGTGAAAAACAAGGTTGGAGGGACCCCGAAGGCTGGTGAAAAACAAGTTGGAGGGACCCCGAAGGCTGGTGAAAAACAAGTTGGAGGGACCCCGAACGCTGGTGAAAAACAAAGTTGGAGGGACCCCGAACGCTGGTGAAAAACAATTTGGAGGGACCCCGAACGCTGGTGAAAAACAATTTGGAGGGACCCCGAACGCTGGTGAAAAACAAGGTTGAAGGGACCCCGAAGGCTGATGAAAAACAACTTGGAGGGACCCCGAAGGCTGATGAAAAACAATTTGGAGGGACCCCGAACGCTGGTGAAAAACAATTTGGAGGGACCCCGAACGCTGGTGAAAAACAAGTTGGAGGGACCCCGAACGCTGGTGAAAAACAAGTTGGAGGGACCCCGAACGCTGGTGAAAAACAAGTTGGAGGGACCCCGAACGCTGGTGAAAAACAATTTGGAGGGACCCCGAACGCTGGTGAAAAACAATTTGGAGGGACCCCGAACGCTGGTGAAAAACAAGGTTGAAGGGACCCCGAAGGCTGGTGAAAAACATGTTGGAGGGACCCCGAAGGCTGATGAAAAACAAGTTGGAGGGACCCCGAAGGCTGGTGAAAAACAACTTGGAGAGACCCCGAAGGCTGGTGAAAAACAAAGTTAGAGGGACCCCGAACGCTAGCGAAAAACCACTTGGAGGGACCCCGAACGCTGGTGAAAAACAAGGTTGAAGGGACCCCGAACGCTGGTGAAAAACAAGGTTGGAGGGACCCCGAAGGCTGGTGAAAAACAAGTTGGAGGGACCCCGAAGGCTGGTGAAAAACAATTTGGAGGGACCCAGAAGGCTGGTGAAAAACAAGTTGGAGGGACCCCGAAGGCTGGTGAAAAACAAGTTGGAGGGACCCCGAACGCTGGTGAAAAACAAAGTTGGAGGGACCCCGAACGCTAGTGAAAAACAATTTGGAGGGACCCCGAACGCTTGTGAAAAACAATTTGGAGGGACCCCGAAGGCTGGTGAAAAACAATTTGGAGGGACCCTGAACGCTAGTGAAAAACAAGTTGGAGAAACCCCGAACGCTGGTGAAAAACATGTTGGAGGAACCCCGAACGCTGGTGAAAAACAAGTTGGAGGAACCCCGACGCTGGTGAAAAACAAGTTTGGAGGGATCCCGAACGCTGGTGAAAAACAAGTTGGTGGGACCCCGAACGCTGGTGAAAAACAATTTGGAGGGACCCCGAACGCTAGCGAAAAACCACTTGGAGGGACCCCGAAGGCTGGTGGAAAAAATTTGGAGGGACCCCGAAGGCTGGTGAAAAACAATTTGGAGGGACCAGACGGCTAGTGAAAAACAATTTGGAGGGACCCCGAAGGCTGGTGAAAAACAACTTGGAGGGACTCCGAAGGCTGGTGAAAAACCACTTGGAGGGACGCCGAAGGCTGGTGAAAAACAACGTTGGAGGGACCCCGAAGGCTGGTGAAAAACAAGGTTGGAGTGACCCCGAACGCTAGTGAAAAACAATTTGGAGGGACCCCGAACGCTGGTGAAAAACAATTTGGAGGGACCAGAAGGCTGGTGAAAAACAAGTTAGAGGGACCCCGAACGCTAGCGAAAAACAATTTGGAGGGACCCCGAACGCTGGTGAAAAACAATTTGGAGGGACCCCGAACGCTGGTGAAAAACAAGGTTGAAGGGACCCCGAAGGCTGATGAAAAACAACTTGGAGGGACCCCGAAGGCTGGTGAAAAACAAGGTTGAAGGGACCCCGAACGCTGGTGAAAAACAAGGTTGGAGGGACCCCGAAGGCTGGTGAAAAACAAGTTGGAGGGACCCCGAAGGCTGGTGAAAAACAAGTTGGAGGGACCCCGAACGCTGGTGAAAAACAAAGTTGGAGGGACCCCGAACGCTGGTGAAAAACAATTTGGAGGGACCCCGAACGCTGGTGAAAAACAATTTGGAGGGACCCCGAACGCTGGTGAAAAACAAGGTTGAAGGGACCCCGAAGGCTGATGAAAAACAACTTGGAGGGACCCCGAAGGCTGGTGAAAAACAATTTGGAGGGACCCAGAAGGCTGGTGAAAAACAAGTTGGAGGGACCCCGAAGGCTGGTGAAAAACAATTTGGAGGGACCCCGAACGCTGGTGAAAAACAAGGTTGAAGGGACCCCGAAGGCTGGTGAAAAACATGTTGGAGGGACCCCGAAGGCTGATGAAAAACAAGTTGGAGGGACCCCGAAGGCTGGTGAAAAACAACTTGGAGAGACCCCGAAGGCTGGTGAAAAACAAAGTTGGAGGGACCCCGAACGCTAGTGAAAAACAATTTGGAGGGACCCCGAACGCTGGTGAAAAACAATTTGGAGGGACCCCGAAGGCTGGTGAAAAACAAGTTTGGAGAGACCCCGAAGGCTGGTGAAAAACAATTTGGAGGGACCCCGAACGCTAGTGAAAAACAATTTGGAGGGACCCCGAACGCTGGTGAAAAACAAGTTGGAGGGACCCCGAAGGCTGGTGAAAAACAAGTTTGGAGAGACCCCGAAGGCTGGTGAAAAACAATTTGGAGGGACCCTGAACGCTAGTGAAAAACAAGTTGGAGGAACCCCGAACGCTGGTGAAAAACAAGTTGGAGGAACCCCGACGCTGGTGAAAAACAAGTTTGGAGGGATCCCGAACGCTGGTGAAAAACAAGTTGGAGGGACCCCGAACGCTGGTGAAAAACAAGGTTGAAGGGACCCCGAAGGCTGATGAAAAACAACTTGGAGGGACCCCGAAGGCTGGTGAAAAACAAGTTGGAGGGACCCCGAAGGCTGGTGAAAAACAATTTGGAGGGACCAGAAGGCTGGTGAAAAACAATTTGGAGGGACCAGAAGGCTGGTGAAAAACAATTTGGAGGGACCCCGAAGGCTGGTGAAAAACAATTCGGAGGGACCCCGAACGCTGATGAAAAACAACTTGGAGGGACCCCGAAGGCTGGTGAAAAACAAGGTTGAAGGGACCCCGAACGCTGGTGAAAAACAAGGTTGGAGGGACCCCGAAGGCTGGTGGAAAAAATTTGGAGGGACCCCGAAGGCTGGTGAAAAACAATTTGGAGGGACTCCGAAGGCTGGTGAAAAACCACTTGGAGGGACCACGAAGGCTGGTGAAAAACAACGTTGGAGGGACCCCGAAGGCTGGTGAAAAACAACGTTGGAGGGACCCCGAACGCTGGTGAAAAACAACGTTGGAGGGACCCCGAAGGCTGCTGAAAAACAAGGTTGGAGGGACCCCGAACGCTGGTGAAAAACAAAGTTGGAGGGACCCCCTGCATAAAGCAATTAAATAAGAGTGAGCATATTAAGTATTGCAGAACAGTTTGCGAGAAGTATTAAAAACAATGTATAAAAGTGATAGCAAAACGGTTGGTAATTGGTATTATTATTACGTTCAACTCGCATCAGATTTTGTGGTGTAGGTAATTTGCAACATCAAAATGCTCAAGATGCAAATGAAGGGGTTGGCAATTTGGTCGTGTTTGTTTAATCTGCTCTTTAATTACTGGCACTAAAACGTAAATCCAGTCCTACCATCATTTAATGCTTCCTTTTGGGTGAAGCGCTTGAACTTTTGCTTTCATCACGAGTATAAGAAAAAGTAGCCAGCATTATACATTTTTAGTTAATTTTTTTGCTGTATTCCCAGGTGATTAGTGTTAAAAGTGAAGGATAAGAGAGTTGGAATCCTTTCAAAACACACACTAAAATCTTTGCAAATTAATAATGCCTACTACGTTTGCACGTACAAATATGTAGATGCATCTAGGTGTACGCTAATCTCTTATGTAGTTGTGGAAGTTAATTTTGTTTTTACAACACGACTTAGGTACGTCTTAAATGCATTGCAATTTATGACGGCAAATAAAAAAATGCACTCTTTATGGTACCTTTTGGTAATGAATGAGCCTGAGATCATGCTTTACCAGAGGGCCCTGAGCGTGGCGGTAGCAAAGGCGTCCAAAGTTCCCAAAACGGTGCGGCGAAACTGTCCAAGGAACGTGTGGATGTGTGTCATCAAACCCAGTCTCTGGGGTCATTTACTTCTGGCAAAAAGTAAAAGACAAGAGGTCGCTGGCCAAATCCAAGTATGTATTTACATGATTCATGATTTTTTTCATTTTTTTATTTTGGCCGATTTAAGTGTTTGAGGTATTTACTGACAAAAAAACCAGTCGTTTAGTCTAGATTATTAGAAACTGAAATTCATTGTCTGTCATGCTAAAGTAAAGTAAACTTAGACAATAAAGTATTTTTCAAAAATTATTTAAATGTCCACGGCTCTCTTCTTTCTGATTATTCCAAACAAGCTACACCGACACCAAGTCATATGTAAGTGTGTCAAGGTGTAGTAGAAATATCAGGTAGATGAGAAACCTATAGCTCATTCAAAAATTGATGTGATATTTTAAATTAGAGACTTTTCGTGTCATGATAACCTTGCACGTTTTTTGCTTTGATATTTCTTGGAATTTTAAATAATTTTTCCCCTATAACAAAAAGTTATTCCTGCTCCGGAACTAGATTTTCCGTTTTAGGATTTGTTATAGTTTAAATTGTGCTTATGCTTAACTTTCACAAATATCCGCTTTCAAGTATAAATTGCAGGCTCTTTCATCCAGCCCATCACTAAATAACCCAGTATTCATTACTTACGATTCGAAATGGATATACTTACTTATTATCTTTCATGCTTTGGTTAATATTTTTCCGTCTATTCTCCAGATTGCTGAGAAGAGAAGTAGTAAATTTTAAAAGGCCCATTCAACCAAATTAATATTTTCAAGACGGTAGCCCAGCACTTTGTATGTAATGTCTTAGCTAGTACTTATGACTCATAAGTTATGAGCGTAATATGACGTCTTCCGACTCATCTTTCGTCTAATTAAGAAAACTTGTTCCATTATGTTTGTTGTTATGTCACGGTAATATTTATTGATTCTTTTGACGCAAACAATATGAGGATATTTCTATTACGAATATAATAGTACCGATATCCGTTAAGATGCGTCGTAGTACTCAACCTACTGGGCGTTTTTTGTCCCGGCGGTGTCCGTGGCGCGAGGCGCGCCTATGATCGTGGCGATATGGATTCTTGTCTCCCTTCCTCCTTTTCTTGCCTGGAGCCTTCCCTTGGTGAAAAACAATTTGGAGGGACCCCGAACGCTAGCGAAAAACCACTTGGAGGGACCCCGAAGGCTGGTGGAAAAAATTTGGAGGGACCCCGAAGGCTGGTGAAAAACAATTTGGAGGGACCAGAAGGCTAGTGAAAAACAATTTGGAGGGACCCCGAAGGCTGGTGAAAAACAACTTGGAGGGACTCCGAAGGCTGGTGAAAAACCACTTGGAGGGACGCCGAAGGCTGGTGAAAAACAACGTTGGAGGGACCCCGAAGGCTGGTGAAAAACAAGGTTGGAGTGACCCCGAACGCTAGTGAAAAACAATTTGGAGGGACCCCGAACGCTGGTGAAAAACAATTTGGAGGGACCAGAAGGCTGGTGAAAAACAAAGTTAGAGGGACCCCGAACGCTAGCGAAAAACAATTTGGAGGGACCCCGAACGCTGGTGAAAAACAATTTGGAGGGACCCCGAACGCTGGTGAAAAACAAGGTTGAAGGGACCCCGAAGGCTGATGAAAAACAACTTGGAGGGACCCCGAAGGCTGGTGAAAAACAAGGTTGAAGGGACCCCGAACGCTGGTGAAAAACAAGGTTGGAGGGACCCCGAAGGCTGGTGAAAAACAAGTTGGAGGGACCCCGAAGGCTGGTGAAAAACAAGTTGGAGGGACCCCGAACGCTGGTGAAAAACAAAGTTGGAGGGACCCCGAACGCTGGTGAAAAACAATTTGGAGGGACCCCGAACGCTAGCGAAAAACCACTTGGAGGGACCCCGAACGCTGGTGAAAAACAAGGTTGAAGGGACCCCGAACGCTGGTGAAAAACAAGGTTGGAGGGACCCCGAAGGCTGGTGAAAAACAAGTTGGAGGGAGCCCGAAGGCTGGTGAAAAACAATTTGGAGGGACCCAGAAGGCTGGTGAAAAACAAGTTGGAGGGACCCCGAAGGCTGGTGAAAAACAAGGTTGAAGGGACCCCGAAGGCTGGTGAAAAACAAGGTTGAAGGGACCCCGAACGCTGGTGAAAAACAAGGTTGGAGGGACCCCGAAGGCTGGTGAAAAACAAGTTGGAGGGACCCCGAAGGCTGGTGAAAAACAAGTTGGAGGGACCCGAACGCTGGTGAAAAACAATTTGGAGGGACCCCGAACGCTTGTGAAAAACAATTTTGAGGGACCCCGAAGGCTGGTGAAAAACAATTTGGAGGGACCCTGAACGCTAGTGAAAAACAAGTTGGAGAAACCCCGAACGCTGGTGAAAAACATGTTGGAGGGACCCCGAACGCTTGTGAAAAACAATTTGGAGGGACCCCGAAGGCTGGTGAAAAACAATTTGGAGGGACCCTGAACGCTAGTGAAAAACAAGTTGGAGAAACCCCGAACGCTGGTGAAAAACATGTTGGAGGAACCCCGAACGCTGGTGAAAAACAAGGTTGGAGGGACCCCGAAGGCTGGTGAAAAACAAGTTGGAGGGACCCCGAACGCTGGTGAAAAACAAAGTTGGAGGGACCCCGAACGCTAGTGAAAAACAATTTGGAGGGACCCCGAACGCTTGTGAAAAACAATTTGGAGGGACCCCGAAGGCTGGTGAAAAACAATTTGGAGGGACCCTGAACGCTAGTGAAAAACAAGTTGGAGAAACCCCGAACGCTGGTGAAAAACATGTTGGAGGAACCCCGAACGCTGGTGAAAAACAAGTTGGAGGAACCCCGACGCTGGTGAAAAACAAGTTTGGAGGGATCCCGAACGCTGGTGAAAAACAAGTTGGTGGGACCCCGAACGCTGGTGAAAAACAATTTGGAGGGACCCCGAACGCTAGCGAAAAACCACTTGGAGGGACCCCGAAGGCTGGTGGAAAAAATTTGGAGGGACCCCGAAGGCTGGTGAAAAACAATTTGGAGGGACCAGACGGCTAGTGAAAAACAATTTGGAGGGACCCCGAAGGCTGGTGAAAAACAACTTGGAGGGACTCCGAAGGCTGGTGAAAAACCACTTGGAGGGACTCCGAAGGCTGGTGAAAAACCACTTGGAGGGACGCCGAAGGCTGGTGAAAAACAACGTTGGAGGGACCCCGAAGGCTGGTGAAAAACAAGGTTGGAGTGACCCCGAACGCTAGTGAAAAACAATTTGGAGGGACCCCGAACGCTGGTGAAAAACAATTTGGAGGGACCAGAAGGCTGGTGAAAAAAAAAGTTAGAGGGACCCCGAACGCTAGCGAAAAACAATTTGGAGGGACCCCGAACGCTGGTGAAAAACAATTTGGAGGGACCCCGAACGCTGGTGAAAAACAAGGTTGAAGGGACCCCGAAGGCTGATGAAAAACAACTTGGAGGGACCCCGAAGGCTGGTGAAAAACAAGGTTGAAGGGACCCCGAACGCTGGTGAAAAACAAGGTTGGAGGGACCCCGAAGGCTGGTGAAAAACAAGTTGGAGGGACCCCGAAGGCTGGTGAAAAACAAGTTGGAGGGACCCCGAACGCTGGTGAAAAACAAAGTTGGAGGGACCCCGAACGCTGGTGAAAAACAATTTGGAGGGACCCCGAACGCTGGTGAAAAACAATTTGGAGGGACCCCGAACGCTGGTGAAAAACAAGGTTGAAGGGACCCCGAAGGCTGATGAAAAACAACTTGGAGGGACCCCGAAGGCTGGTGAAAAACAATTTGGAGGGACCCAGAAGGCTGGTGAAAAACAAGTTGGAGGGACCCCGAAGGCTGGTGAAAAACAATTTGGAGGGACCCCGAACGCTGGTGAAAAACAAGGTTGAAGGGACCCCGAAGGCTGGTGAAAAACATGTTGGAGGGACCCCGAAGGCTGATGAAAAACAAGTTGGAGGGACCCCGAAGGCTGGTGAAAAACAACTTGGAGAGACCCCGAAGGCTGGTGAAAAACAAAGTTAGAGGGACCCCGAACGCTAGCGAAAAACCACTTGGAGGGACCCCGAACGCTGGTGAAAAACAAGGTTGAAGGGACCCCGAACGCTGGTGAAAAACAAGGTTGGAGGGACCCCGAAGGCTGGTGAAAAACAAGTTGGAGGGACCCCGAAGGCTGGTGAAAAACAATTTGGAGGGACCCAGAAGGCTGGTGAAAAACAAGTTGGAGGGACCCCGAAGGCTGGTGAAAAACAAGTTGGAGGGACCCCGAACG
The DNA here is from genome assembly GCA_004115045.4 of Sinella curviseta. Classification (NCBI taxonomy): domain Eukaryota; kingdom Metazoa; phylum Arthropoda; class Collembola; order Entomobryomorpha; family Entomobryidae; genus Sinella; species Sinella curviseta. The sequence continues at coordinate 27,042 of RBVU03000051.1, forward strand.
CTGGTGAAAAACAAAGTTGGAGGGACCCCGAACGCTAGTGAAAAACAATTTGGAGGGACCCCGAACGCTTGTGAAAAACAATTTGGAGGGACCCCGAAGGCTGGTGAAAAACAATTTGGAGGGACCCTGAACGCTAGTGAAAAACAAGTTGGAGAAACCCCGAACGCTGGTGAAAAACATGTTGGAGGAACCCCGAACGCTGGTGAAAAACAAGTTGGAGGAACCCCGACGCTGGTGAAAAACAAGTTTGGAGGGATCCCGAACGCTGGTGAAAAACAAGTTGGTGGGACCCCGAACGCTGGTGAAAAACAATTTGGAGGGACCCCGAACGCTAGCGAAAAACCACTTGGAGGGACCCCGAAGGCTGGTGGAAAAAATTTGGAGGGACCCCGAAGGCTGGTGAAAAACAATTTGGAGGGACCAGACGGCTAGTGAAAAACAATTTGGAGGGACCCCGAAGGCTGGTGAAAAACAACTTGGAGGGACTCCGAAGGCTGGTGAAAAACCACTTGGAGGGACGCCGAAGGCTGGTGAAAAACAACGTTGGAGGGACCCCGAAGGCTGGTGAAAAACAAGGTTGGAGTGACCCCGAACGCTAGTGAAAAACAATTTGGAGGGACCCCGAACGCTGGTGAAAAACAATTTGGAGGGACCAGAAGGCTGGTGAAAAACAAAGTTAGAGGGACCCCGAACGCTAGCGAAAAACAATTTGGAGGGACCCCGAACGCTGGTGAAAAACAATTTGGAGGGACCCCGAACGCTGGTGAAAAACAAGGTTGAAGGGACCCCGAAGGCTGATGAAAAACAACTTGGAGGGACCCCGAAGGCTGGTGAAAAACAAGGTTGAAGGGACCCCGAACGCTGGTGAAAAACAAGGTTGGAGGGACCCCGAAGGCTGGTGAAAAACAAGTTGGAGGGACCCCGAAGGCTGGTGAAAAACAAGTTGGAGGGACCCCGAACGCTGGTGAAAAACAAAGTTGGAGGGACCCCGAACGCTGGTGAAAAACAATTTGGAGGGACCCCGAACGCTGGTGAAAAACAATTTGGAGGGACCCCGAACGCTGGTGAAAAACAAGGTTGAAGGGACCCCGAAGGCTGATGAAAAACAACTTGGAGGGACCCCGAAGGCTGGTGAAAAACAATTTGGAGGGACCCAGAAGGCTGGTGAAAAACAAGTTGGAGGGACCCCGAAGGCTGGTGAAAAACAATTTGGAGGGACCCCGAACGCTGGTGAAAAACAAGGTTGAAGGGACCCCGAAGGCTGGTGAAAAACATGTTGGAGGGACCCCGAAGGCTGATGAAAAACAAGTTGGAGGGACCCCGAAGGCTGGTGAAAAACAACTTGGAGAGACCCCGAAGGCTGGTGAAAAACAAAGTTGGAGGGACCCCGAACGCTAGTGAAAAACAATTTGGAGGGACCCCGAACGCTGGTGAAAAACAATTTGGAGGGACCCCGAAGGCTGGTGAAAAACAAGTTTGGAGAGACCCCGAAGGCTGGTGAAAAACAATTTGGAGGGACCCCGAACGCTAGTGAAAAACAATTTGGAGGGACCCCGAACGCTGGTGAAAAACAAGTTGGAGGGACCCCGAAGGCTGGTGAAAAACAAGTTTGGAGAGACCCCGAAGGCTGGTGAAAAACAATTTGGAGGGACCCTGAACGCTAGTGAAAAACAAGTTGGAGGAACCCCGAACGCTGGTGAAAAACAAGTTGGAGGAACCCCGACGCTGGTGAAAAACAAGTTTGGAGGGATCCCGAACGCTGGTGAAAAACAAGTTGGAGGGACCCCGAACGCTGGTGAAAAACAAGGTTGAAGGGACCCCGAAGGCTGATGAAAAACAACTTGGAGGGACCCCGAAGGCTGGTGAAAAACAAGTTGGAGGGACCCCGAAGGCTGGTGAAAAACAATTTGGAGGGACCAGAAGGCTGGTGAAAAACAATTTGGAGGGACCAGAAGGCTGGTGAAAAACAATTTGGAGGGACCCCGAAGGCTGGTGAAAAACAATTCGGAGGGACCCCGAACGCTGATGAAAAACAACTTGGAGGGACCCCGAAGGCTGGTGAAAAACAAGGTTGAAGGGACCCCGAACGCTGGTGAAAAACAAGGTTGGAGGGACCCCGAAGGCTGGTGGAAAAAATTTGGAGGGACCCCGAAGGCTGGTGAAAAACAATTTGGAGGGACTCCGAAGGCTGGTGAAAAACCACTTGGAGGGACCACGAAGGCTGGTGAAAAACAACGTTGGAGGGACCCCGAAGGCTGGTGAAAAACAACGTTGGAGGGACCCCGAACGCTGGTGAAAAACAACGTTGGAGGGACCCCGAAGGCTGCTGAAAAACAAGGTTGGAGGGACCCCGAACGCTGGTGAAAAACAAAGTTGGAGGGACCCCCTGCATAAAGCAATTAAATAAGAGTGAGCATAGTAAGTATTGCAGAACAGTTTGCGAGAAGTATTAAAAACAATGTATAAAAGTGATAGCAAAACGGTTGGTAATTGGTATTATTATTACGTTCAACTCGCATCAGATTTTGTGGTGTAGGTAATTTGCAACATCAAAATGCTCAAGATGCAAATGAAGGGGTTGGCAATTTGGTCGTGTTTGTTTAATCTGCTCTTTAATTACTGGCACTAAAACGTAAATCCAGTCCTACCATCATTTAATGCTTCCTTTTGGGTGAAGCGCTTGAACTTTTGCTTTCATCACGAGTATAAGAAAAAGTAGCCAGCATTATACATTTTTAGTTAATTTTTTTGCTGTATTCCCAGGTGATTAGTGTTAAAAGTGAAGGATAAGAGAGTTGGAATCCTTTCAAAACACACACTAAAATCTTTGCAAATTAATAATGCCTACTACGTTTGCACGTACAAATATGTAGATGCATCTAGGTGTACGCTAATCTCTTATGTAGTTGTGGAAGTTAATTTTGTTTTTACAACACGACTTAGGTACGTCTTAAATGCATTGCAATTTATGACGGCAAATAAAAAAATGCACTCTTTATGGTACCTTTTGGTAATGAATGAGCCTGAGATCATGCTTTACCAGAGGGCCCTGAGCGTGGCGGTAGCAAAGGCGTCCAAAGTTCCCAAAACGGTGCGGCGAAACTGTCCAAGGAACGTGTGGATGTGTGTCATCAAACCCAGTCTCTGGGGTCATTTACTTCTGGCAAAAAGTAAAAGACAAGAGGTCGCTGGCCAAATCCAAGTATGTATTTACATGATTCATGATTTTTTTCATTTTTTTATTTTGGCCGATTTAAGTGTTTGAGGTATTTACTGACAAAAAAACCAGTCGTTTAGTCTAGATTATTAGAAACTGAAATTCATTGTCTGTCATGCTAAAGTAAAGTAAACTTAGACAATAAAGTATTTTTCAAAAATTATTTAAATGTCCACGGCTCTCTTCTTTCTGATTATTCCAAACAAGCTACACCGACACCAAGTCATATGTAAGTGTGTCAAGGTGTAGTAGAAATATCAGGTAGATGAGAAACCTATAGCTCATTCAAAAATTGATGTGATATTTTAAATTAGAGACTTTTCGTGTCATGATAACCTTGCACGTTTTTTGCTTTGATATTTCTTGGAATTTTAAATAATTTTTCCCCTATAACAAAAAGTTATTCCTGCTCCGGAACTAGATTTTCCGTTTTAGGATTTGTTATAGTTTAAATTGTGCTTATGCTTAACTTTCACAAATATCCGCTTTCAAGTATAAATTGCAGGCTCTTTCATCCAGCCCATCACTAAATAACCCAGTATTCATTACTTACGATTCGAAATGGATATACTTACTTATTATCTTTCATGCTTTGGTTAATATTTTTCCGTCTATTCTCCAGATTGCTGAGAAGAGAAGTAGTAAATTTTAAAAGGCCCATTCAACCAAATTAATATTTTCAAGACGGTAGCCCAGCACTTTGTATGTAATGTCTTAGCTAGTACTTATGACTCATAAGTTATGAGCGTAATATGACGTCTTCCGACTCATCTTTCGTCTAATTAAGAAAACTTGTTCCATTATGTTTGTTGTTATGTCACGGTAATATTTATTGATTCTTTTGACGCAAACAATATGAGGATATTTCTATTACGAATATAATAGTACCGATATCCGTTAAGATGCGTCGTAGTACTCAACCTACTGGGCGTTTTTTGTCCCGGCGGTGTCCGTGGCGCGAGGCGCGCCTATGATCGTGGCGATATGGATTCTTGTCTCCCTTCCTCCTTTTCTTGCCTGGAACCTTGGAGCAGCATAGGAATAGTGTTAATGTCTACATTATATCCTATAAATATATGTATATAGATTTTTCTAAAAGTATAATATAGTTTGAACAATTTTCAAATTACCATGTCGACCAACAGTAATAACGCGACGAGTAAAATCAGAAGAATGGGGAACTTCATTTTTCTTCCGGTTATCTAATATTCTTTTTCTTACTGATGTGAAGATGATGTGTCTTCCAACTTTGTTTTTATAGAAATGCGACACGAGCATAACAATCGTCTCCACACAAGCCAGGATGATTGCATAAAGTTGTTATTGCATACATTTTTTATGGGTACATTTACTAGTATAATGGACAATTAGTTTCCCAATCTGCATCCGTCTATTTATGCTCACTACTAGTGAGTCACTAGTCCAGATTAATTTGTCGCTCATTCAACTTTTCATTACTGTGTGTGCTTGCAAAACAATATAATAATATTATGTTGCAACTTGCATCTGACAATTTCCAATGCCGGTTTCAGCAGACAAGATGACACTAGATATATCAAGGTAAATGATTCATGTTGGAGCATGTGATAGAAATTAAGAGTTTTTGTCTTGCCCAAATTTATATGAATTTGTTAGGTACTCACGTGAACATTTTTTGGTCTAGATTATTGGAATTGAGGGTCATTGTCCGTCATAAAATAAAGTAGTCTTTTAGGAAATAGTGTTTTACATGTACTGTGTGCATGCTCATGGTTCTCTACTTTCTGCTTATTCCAAACAAGCTAACAAGAACATTATGTGCCAAGTCATTGTGGCAAGACATGGTTGAAATATCAGGCAGATGAGAAGCCTACATAATTCAAACCTCATTAAAAAAATTGATATTTTTGAATTTGAGACTTTTAATGACATGACTTCCTTGCACACTACTTTGCTTTGATGTTTCTTAGAATTTTAAATGCTTTTTAAACTTTAATAGTTATTGATGCTCCGCTAGTAGATTTACTTTTTGGAATTGTCATAATGTCTGTGCATTTACACATCTTGTAGTAAATTATAGTAAAAATAGTATTCTAACTTTGGTTAATTAAATACTGAAAATATGTATTGCTGGATTGGCTGGAGTTGATCTGACTGTTTTGTAATTGTAGATTTTGGAGCTACCCGAACGAGGTCGTGTCAATGCCAGCTTTTATTGTAGTTCCCTTGCACGTTAGACCAGAATCGCCTTGTGTTGGCTCCAACTATAAAAAAGGGCGTGAACCGGCAAAAAAATTGTTTTGTCTTTGGTTGCATGGTCGAGCGAGAAGGATGGAAGGGAAGTGAAAGACAAGTTGGAGGGACTCCGGAAGGAAGTGAAAACAGTTGGAGGGACCCCGAAGTTGGTAGAACCGCGGAAGGAAGTGAAACATAAGTTGAAGGGACCCCGAAGTTGGTAGAACCGCGGAAGGAAGTGAAACATAAGTTGAAGGGACCCCGGAAGAAAAAAACAAGTTGGAGGGTCCTGGTGCAGCCAAAAAGCTTTTGTTGGCTTCGCAGCCCCGGGAACGCAGAAGCCTAAAAACTTGCTTTTCGCTGGCTTTGCAGCCAAGGGAACGGGGAAGCATAAAAACTTGCTTTTCGCTGGATTTGCAGCCAAGGGAACGGGGAAGCCTAAAAACTTGCTTTTCGCTGACTTTGCAGCCAAGGGAACGCAGAGGCCTAAAAACTTGCTTTTCGCTGGATTTGCAGCCAAGGGAACGGGAGGCCTAAGAAATTGCTTTTCGCTGGCTTTGCAGCCAAGGTAACGGGGAAGCCTAAAAACTTGCTTTTCGCTAGCTTTGCAGCCAAAGGAACGAGAGGCCTAAACACTTGCTTTTCGCTGGATTTGCAGCCAAGGGAACGGGAGGCCTAAAAAATTGCTTTTCGCTGGATTTGCAGCCAAGGGAACGGGAGGCCTAAGAAATTGCTTTTCGCTGGCTTTGCAGCCAAGGTAACGGGGAAGCCTAAAAACTTGCTTTTCGCTAGCTTTGCAGCCAAAGGAACGAGAGGCCTAAACACTTGCTTTTCGCTGGATTTGCAGCCAAGGGAACGGGAGGCCTAAAAAATTGCTTTTCGCTGGATTTGCAGCCAAGGGAACGGGAGGCCTAAAAACTTGCTTTTCGCTGGATTTGCAGCCAAGGGAACGGGAAACCTAAAAACTTGCGTTTTGTTGGCTTTCCACCCATGGGAATTGCGAAACGTAAAACCTTGTTTATTGTTGACTTTGCAGCCAAGGGAATGGGGAAGTCTAAAAGCTAAGTGAAAGCCAAGTAGCGGGGCTGCAAGTGTGGTCAAGTGTGGTGCTGGCTCGAACTGTAAAAGAGCGTGAGCTGAAGATTTGAAAGGCGAGAAGAAAAGTAAAGGACATGTAGCAGGGCTGCTGTTGGTGGACAGGGACACTAAATATCACTAATTTGTCAGTCGAGCGTAAAATCGTCAAGAAAGGATGGTTTTCACTTAACACTGTTTTCTGGGCGCGAACATATAAGATAGAGCGCGACGAGCCCGACACGATGGTGAAGGTCCCATCCCGATCGGTCAAACTGGGTCAATTTTACAAGGGATTTTCGAAATCGCTCAACATGGGGGTAAATGACCCGCATTTTTTTTCGACCCCCTAGTTTGACCCCAATGGACTAATTTTAGGGCCAAAGCAAAAAATGCCCAAGGTAGTTTAAGGATTGAAGATGTTTTTTATGAAAAAAACTCAGATGGGTGTTTTCGTATTTTCGAATAAATCGATTTTGAAAATGGTCGAAAATAAGGCATTTTTACGTTTGTCGTTGGGTGGGCAAACATCTACATTAAAAAATGTTTGTGCACTCTTGCTTTTATAGTTTATATTAACAAATAAGTCACAAATGAGATACAAATGAGTTTATATTAACACCATTAGTGTTATTAAGTTTATGTGAGCTAAAATGAGTTAATTAAGTTAATTAACAAAAGTTAACTTTAATTAAGTATTCACTGAAAATTGAGTTCTAGTGCACATTTAAAGCATCAATGAGTCGTTGTGAGTCAAAATGAACACAAACATTGAGTTAATTAAGTTAATTAACAAAAGTTAACTTTAATTAAGTATTCACTGAAAATTGAGTTCTAGTGCACATTTAAAGCATCAATGAGTCGTTGTGAGTCAAAATGAACACAAACATTGAGTTAATTAAGTTAATTAACAAAAGTTAACTTTAATTAAGTATTCACTGAAAATTGAGTTCTAGTGCACATTTAAAGCATCAATGAGTCGTTGTGAGTCAAAATGAACACAAACATTGAGTTAATTAAGTTAATTAACAAAAGTTAACTTTAATTAAGTATTCACTGAAAATTGAGTTCTAGTGCACATTTAAAGCATCAATGAGTCGTTGTGAGTCAAAATGAACACAAACATTGAGTTAATTAAGTTAATTAACAAAAGTTAACTTTAATTAAGTATTCACTGAAAATTGAGTTCTAGTGCACATTTAAAGCATCAATGAGTCGTTGTGAGTCAAAATGAACACAAACATTGAGTTAATTAAGTTAATTAACAAAAGTTAACTTTAATTAAGTATTCACTGAAAATTGAGTTCTAGTGCACATTTAAAGCATCAATGAGTCGTTGTGAGTCAAAATGAACACAAACATTGAGTTAATTAAGTTAATTAACAAAAGTTAACTTTAATTAAGTATTCACTGAAAATTGAGTTCTAGTGCACATTTAAAGCATCAATGAGTCGTTGTGAGTCGAAATGAACACAAACATTGAGTTAATTAAGTTAATTAACAAAAGTTAACTTTAATTAAATATTCACTGAAAATTGAGTTCTAGTGCACATTTAGAGCATCAATAAGTCGTGAGTCAAAATTAACTAAAGAAATGAGTTAATTAAGTTCAGGTAAACTAAAGAGCATTCTAGTTTTCTTTCCATAGTCTGCAGCCTCCCGGATCGGCAGACTTCTGGATCGGCAGCCTTCTGGATCGGCAACCTTCTGGATCGGCAACCTTCTGGATCGGCAACCTTCTGGATCGGCAGCCTTCTGGATCGGCAACCTTCTGGATCGGCAACCTTCTGGATCGGCAACCTTCTGGATCGGCAGCCTTCTGGATCGACAGCCTTCTGGATCGACAGCCTTCTGGATCGACAGCCTTCTGGATCGGCAGCCTTCTGGATCGGCAGCCTTCTGGATCGGCAGCCTTCTGGATCGGCAGCCTTCTGGATCGGCAGCCTTCTGGATCGGCAGCCTTCTGGATCGGCAGCCTTCTGGATCGGTAGCCTTCTGGATCGGCAGCCTTCTGGATCGGCAGCCTTCTGGATCGGCAGCCTTCTGGATCGGCAACCTTCTGGATCGGCAGCCTTCTGGATCGGCAGCCTTCTGGATCGGCAGCCTTCTGGATCGGCAGCCTTCTGAATTGGCAGCCTTCTGGATCGGCAGCCTTCTGGATCGGCAGCCTTCTGAATTGGCAGCCTTCTGGATCTGGGCCGCCCGATAAGGCAAGCGATCCAGAGGGCAACCGACCAAGACGGCTGCCCATCTCGTAGGCAGCCGACCACGAAGGCTACGGATCCAGAAGGTAACCTAGCAGGCTAACTTTCCCGAAGGCTGCCGACCGAGAAATACGCCGGCTGAGAAGGTTGCCGATCCAGAAGGCTACCGATCCAGAAGGCTACCGATCCAGAAGGCTGCCGATCCAGAAGGCTGCCGATCCAGAAGGCTACCGATCCAGAAGGCTGCCGATCCAGAAGGCTACCGATCCAGAAGGCTGCCGATCCAGAAGGCTGCCGATCCAGAAGGCTGCCGATCCAGAAGGCTGCCGATCCAGAAGGCTGCCGATCCAGAAGGTTGCCGATCCAGAAGGTTGCCGATCCAGAAGGTTGCCGATCCAGAAGGCTGCCGATCCAGAAGGCTGCCGATCCAGAAGGTTGCCGATCCAGAAGGTTTCCGATCCAGAAGGTTGCCGATCCAGAAGGTTGCCGATCCAGAAGGTTGCCGATCCAGAAGGCTGCCGATCCAGAAGGCTGCCAATTCAGAAGGCTGCCGATCCAGAAGGCTGCCGATCCAGAAGGCTGCCGATCCAGAAGGCTGCCGATCCAGAAGGCTGCCGATCCAGAAGGCTGCCGATCCAGAAGGCTGCCGATCCAGAAGGCTGCCGATCCAGAAGGCTGCCGATCCAGAAGGCTGCCGATCCAGAAGGCTGCCGATCCAGAAGGTTTCCGATCCAGAAGGTTGCCGATCCAGAAGGCTGCCGATCCAGAAGGCTGCCGATCCAGAAGGCTGCCGATCCAGAAGGCTGCCGATCCAGAAGGCTGCCGATCCAGAAGGCTGCCGATCCAGAAGGCTGCCGATCCAGAAGGCTGCCGATCCGGGAGGCTGCAGACTATGGAAAGAAAACTAGAATGCTCTTTAGTTTACCTGAACTTAATTAACTCATTTCTTTAGTTAATTTTGACTCACGACTTATTGATGCTCTAAATGTGCACTAGAACTCAATTTTCAGTGAATATTTAATTAAAGTTAACTTTTGTTAATTAACTCAATGTTTGTGTTCATTTTGACTCACAACGACTCATTGATGCTTTAAATGTGCACTAGAACTCAATTTTCAGTGAATATTTAATTAAAGTTAACTTTTGTTAATTAACTTAATTAACTCAATGTTTGTGTTCATTTTGACTCACAACGACTCATTGATGCTTTAAATGTGCACTAGAACTCAATTTTCAGTGAATACTTAATTAAAGTTAACTTTTGCTAATTAACTTAATTAACTCAATGTTTGTGTTCATTTCGACTCACAACGACTCATTGATGCTTTAAATGTGCACTAGAACTCAATTTTCAGTGAATACTTAATTAAAGTTAACTTTTGTTAATTAACTTAATTAACTCAATGTTTGTGTTCATTTTGACTCACAACGACTCATTGATGCTTTAAATGTGCACTAGAACTCAATTTTCAGTGAATACTTAATTAAAGTTAACTTTTGTTAATTAACTTAATTAACTCAATGTTTGTGTTCATTTTGACTCACAACGACTCATTGATGCTTTAAATGTGCACTAGAACTCAATTTTCAGTGAATACTTAATTAAAGTTAACTTTTGTTAATTAACTTAATTAACTCAATGTTTGTGTTCATTTTGACTCACAACGACTCATTGATGCTTTAAATGTGCACTAGAACTCAATTTTCAGTGAATACTTAATTAAAGTTAACTTTTGTTAATTAACTTAATTAACTCATTTTAGCTCACATAAACTTAATAACACTAATGGTGTTAATATAAACTCATTTGTATCTCATTTGTGACTTATTTGTTAATATAAACTATAAAAGCAAGAGTGCACAAACGTTTTTTAATGTAGATGTTTGCCCACCCAACGACAAACGTAAAAATGCCTTATTTTCGACCATTTTCAAAATCGATTTATTCGAAAATACGAAAACACCCATCTGAGTTTTTTTCATAAAAAACATCTTCAATCCTTAAACTACCTTGGGCATTTTTTGCTTTGGCCCTAAAATTAGTCCATTGGGGTCAAACTAGGGGGTCGAAAAAAAATGCGGGTCATTTACCCCCATGTTGAGCGATTTCGAAAATCCCTTGTAAAATTGACCCAGTTTGACCGATCGGGATGGGACCTTCACCATCGTGTCGGGCTCGTCGCAATCTATCTGAATATGCAATAATCTTTCACACCCAGACCCCAAGGTTAAGTGAAAACCATCCTTTAGAAAAAATATCAATCGTCAAGAAAAAAACTAGAAAAATATCAAGGGTAAAATCGGTAAAGGGAAATCCAAGATAAATTCAGCCGAGTAAATGATGAAACCTAAAAATGAATTGTTATAATCTTGCGAACCTTGCCATGCAGGAGTAATAAATCAAACTTTCTAAAAAATGTTTTTTTTAATTCGTTTTATTTTATTGAACATGCAAAGAAACAAAAAAGGTAAGCGAATGGTGTAGAATAATTAAAAGAATATTGTTTTGGAAAATAATGTCATGAAGGTGCGAAAGGAAAGGCAGGGGCTTATATACGCTCGTATTTTACTACTTATCCGTAGTAGTAGAAATATTGTGGGTTGGCGGCAGGAGCGGCCACTGGAAGGGCCCTGGGAACAGGGGAGGCGATTGGAGATGGTCCAGCGATAGCAACGGCAACGACCATTGCGATGAGGAGGAGAATGGCAAACTGCAAAGTAAAATAATTTCAATAAGAATTGGTAAAATATTTCTTTGCTTTGTTGAAGTTATTTTGTATTTTTTAAAATATCGCCGTATGTTAAAACTTACCAACTTGGACATGTTGGTTTCGTGATTTGGTGGAAATCCACAACTAGTTTTGAAAATATTGATTGAATGTGTTGGAATGAAGGCAAACTGATGATGATTTTCCTTTCCATCCCTCTATTTATACTGGCCCATCCAACTTTTTTTCGCTCATGGAATTTTTCATTAAGTTTTTATTCCTTTATCTTTCAATAAAACTGTCACCACTCTGCATGGGGCATTTGTTCACAGAGTTAACAATGTCCTTGTGTTATCATGAATGAGGAGGAGATGAAAATGTAATTTTTCCACTTTATAAAATGGACCAACCAACTTTCCTTAAACTGTGTGAGAAATTGGTAGCTAATTTTTGTAACAAGATCTTGTTGAAAGTTGCAGGTTGCAGCTGCCTACTTACAATTAGTAGATTGCATCAATGCAGAATATGCACTGCAGATTGCAAAAGGACGATTTGATAGCCAAAACAAAGTATATGATTCAGGATTTTTTTTCAAGCGTGTGACATAAATAAAGATTTTTTTTGCTTTGGTCAATTACATGAGTTTGTGAGATACTCAAATACCAAGCGTTTAGTTTGGATTATTATTGGAAATTGAAGGTCATTGTATACTGGAATAAAGTAAACTTGAGTACTGAAGAAGTATTTTGCAAATGTTCTGTAGATGCTTATGGGACTCTTCTTTCTGCTTATTCCAAACAAGCTAACAAGAACACTTTGTTAGGTCAGTGTGTCAAGATGTAGTAGAAATATCAGGTAGACTAGAAACCTACAACTCATTCAAAAAATGATTTGGTATTTATGAATTAGTGGCTTTTAATGTCATGATAACCTTGCACGGTTTTTTTACTTTGATACTTCTTAGAATTTAAAATTTGTTATAATTTCATAAAATGTACTGATTTGATGCGCAATTGCTCATCCTCGTAAATATCCGCTTTCCCGCAAGTATAAATTGCAGGCTCTTTCATCCAACCCAGCATCAGTTTCATTTTGTCTTGCAAAACGTCAGCAAATCCAACGCTTACTTTCTTGTGAATTTTCACATCAACGACAATCCCAAAATGTCCAAGTTGGTAAGTTTACTCTGTTTGCAAAGTGTTTCCAACTTTGCCTTTTTTCAATCCAACTAAAATGTATAATGCTCATTCATTTTACTATTTAGTTTAATTGCGTTTCCACACTTTCGTTTAGTTCGCTGTCCTTCTCTTCGTCGCCATGGTGATCGCAGTTGCCACTGCCATCCCTGCCGCTGACCCTGCTCCACAACCCCTTCCAATTGCTGCTCCTGCTGCTAACCCTCAATTTTATTATTATTATGGTTAAACCCCGACCTCAAACCAGACTTAGTCCCATCATTAAAACGACCCTGTATTCTTTACTATCTGTATTTTACACGTACCTTTACATGGATTTAGATGATCATCGTTTCTGTTTTCGGTGGGTATTTTCCACCATTTTCTTCAGATTGTGGAAAACTAATAAAGTGTAAAAAAGCTCGTTTTACCATACACCGTTCTAAAATATACATATTATAAGAATTAAAGTTCCACGAAAACTGTCATTAAACAAAGTGAATCATCAAACAAAATGATTCTTGCCTAAACGTTTTACGATGGTTTTGATTTTAAATGCTAATCTGAGCTGTGAGTTGGAACCTACATTAATTTTCCATCTGTATCCGTCCGCCACTGTCACAGAATTATGGGGGATGGTTTTGATCAAAAGTCCACCACACAACATACCTCTGTACACATTATAAAACCCATGTGTACAATATAAAACTCGCCACACATTATATCTTTCTGTGCACACATTAAAAATATTAAGTCGCGAATACGACTCTAACCCTTGCACTTCCATTACAGCTGACTTTAAAATACATGTAAACAAATGAATGTGATCTTATAACCTAATATTATTTAATTATATTATATTTAATTAAAAAATCAAAACACCGTCTGGTAAAGGTCCGACTCTGATGCGCAGTCCCATGGCAGGTACCGGTGCCGGTGAACGCATTCGTGCATAAATATCCGTAGCTTTAAATTTAATAGACGCGCTAACTTACAATTAGTCGACATTCTTAAAATGGGACTGTTATACTTATATTGTTAATTCTAGTTACAATGTCCATCCCTTCTCGTCCAGAACCTACTTCTGGCTTCCATCGTAAACATTTTGGAGCATACACCTCTTCAATTAGTATTTTTTCCTATGATAAAATTGCAGGATTCATTCCATTTAAAAACTTCACACGCTGCTTCCATTGGAACTATCTTGTAAGGATAACGATATAACTCAAAGGAGCGCTCCAAGCTACCATATTATTATTAGCCCTTTCCAATGTAATTATTCACATCCAAAATCTCAGGTGGTAGTTGTTTTCGTTGAATCTTATCATTTCGTCATGTGAGACATGTAATTCATCATAAATTCATTACTAAATAGTGGGCGCCCACTTTAAGTAATGGGACGAGTAATTCAAATAAAGCAACAATTAAAATTACTGCCTACTCCGGTTTATACAGTTAAATATGACTCTGGAGTTAAATCTAATTTCACAGATGCGCTTTCATTCGTAGCCCATGTTGATTACAATGTTGACAAGTCGTTCGCCAGTACTTTCTTGGAAACATTCCAGAGCATGGGGCGCCCTTATTCCTGACACAATCACTTGTCGACTTTTTTGTTCTGCCTATGAAAAATAATGTCGATAAGGACAAGACATCTCATCATATAACTATTGACCTCTGGTTTTGGTCAGTTAGCGTCTCATTGTTTTCTACTGCCCGCCTTCCAAACATGATATGACGATGTAGTATAATAAGTCAGAACATGCTTGAAGCGCAGCACTCCAAGGCACATTCATTAGAAACGTGATATCTGACTGTTCATTAAAACATTAACGTTAAAAAATATTACCCAGGCTGGTAAACGAATTATTGAACTAACCTGATGGGCGCCCATGAGACATCTAAGTTTATAAAAATACAAGTAAAAAATGCAGTGCTAAAAATTAATTAGATGAGTATAATTAATAAAATAATATTTATCAAGAGAACAACGAAAACCGTTAAACAATCAGTTCTCTAATAATAATATCATAATCATTTGCCTGCGGTTAAGATTAATGAGTATACTTTGAATGTGAATACGTTAAAGATAACAAATACGGTATAAGTATCGATTACTGTTCTTTTGTCAAGTTCGTGGGCGCCCATAGCATAAAATAACGACTGCACCGCAGAACGATTTAATTGAATGTCATTTTAATGATGACTTTGGAAGGAAGGAAGCAGTGTAAATATATTAATTATTTTCTTTTGAAGTCTGAAGTATGTATAGGTCATTCTGCTCAGCAAGTTGCTCTCTTAGTAGGTAGTCATTTTTATTGTCTTAATGAAGAGTGAGGGAACGTTAGGGTAACTGTTGGGATGAAGAATAGCATTGAGCACGATGATACATATAATTATAACCTTATGTCATAAATAAATGAATAACTACCACAAGGCAGTTGTAAGTGTGCGACAGGACAGGAATGAAACATTGAAGCATGTGGACAAATAAAATTGACTGTTCAAATTAATTAAATTCATGTATTAATCATCTGATTAAAAACAAATGTAATTCGAGAATGTTATTGATGCTGCAATAAAATTAGGAAAGTTAACACCGGCGCCGGCACGTCCTCAATCACCTATAAATTAAAATGCGCTTTTATTTTTAGTTAGTTACATTTTAAGTATCTTTATAGTAGATATACGTAATCAAGTAACTGAAAAGTCAATAAATAAAGGGACTTTTAGTTTGTTTACATACTTTATTAAGTCAGCTGTAGTATAGAGCGTTGAGTTAGAGCCATTTTCGCTATTTAGTAGTTTTAATGTGTACAGAAAGATATAATGTGCGGCGAGTTTTATGTTGTACACATGGGTTTTATAATGTGTACAGAGGTATGTTGTGTGTCGGACTTTTGATCATAACCATCCCCCATACAGAATGTTGATGTT
>RBVU03000052.1:0-41631 GCA_004115045.4 Sinella curviseta
CCGATCCGCATAAAATAACATAATGCCTTTAGCCTTTACACCATCAGTCTTCATTTTCCCTTTCTTTAGAGACAGGCGTTCGTATCGGCCGCGTGAACGCCGATAATCAACTCACCTTTCCAAAAGTGAAGTCACTTTGCGAATCCGCCGGAAGCGAAAAGGAAATTTTCGGATTGCCTGAGATAAGTTTGTATCTTATTTGACATGACATATCAGACATATTGCCTGAACGTGGAACTCGAAGAGGAGCAGTTACGCTAATATGGGATATTGTATAAAAATGTTGGCGATAGAACGAAATCAGACTTTGATCAGTCGTATTTAATTGGTTCAGATGGCGTAAATTTAATAAATTCATACTTTAAACTTTTATGCTACATATAAGTAAGAAGATATTCATGGATTTGTGCCGTGACCATTGGGAACTAATAGCAACGATCGCGCAAGTTTATAATGCGATGTCAACACCACTAACTATAATTTTCATGTTATCAAAATTATTTTTATAGTAGGTCAATACGTCGTTTTCCCCTCTGTTTTGAAATAAACGACAAAATAGTTTGAAGATGTAAGTAAACTGACAAATTTGTCACGGATGCATCACATATTTATATGTGATTGCATCCGTGACAAATTCACGGCGCGTATTATTTTCCTTAGAAAATATAAATATTTTAGGCTTTCTAAATTTTTCTTCACCAAGCGGGATTTTATTAAATTACAAATTACTAAAACATCTAATTGTAAGAACACATTTTTAAATTTAATCCACACCTGAAAATCCTCGCATCGAACCTAAAAGAACTTTTACAATCTGATTTAGCTAATTCAACGATTGTGCTCTCCCAGCCGTTGTGTTAAACGGCGACAAATCATAATCCCGTTTTAAACAATAGAAAAAGATAAGCATAATGAGATTACAAAAAGGGTTCGAAGTACCATAAATTTCAGGTTTCAAAAATCCGCTTGTCAAATACGACGACAATTTTTGGACAACATATATAATGTACACAAATGTATATGTATGTCTCCAAATGTATGCTCATGTGCTTTTCATTGAAAGCAGGCGTACCAACAGTAATGCCTAACTTGCTTCCTTACTTGAAATATGTGCTCCAATTAAATCCGGACTATGATTCTCTGATTATTTCATTACCTTATACATACATTCGTGCCGACTTAGGCTGACCTACAACTGATATATGTCAATATTTGCAAATTAAAAGCTGTGTGAACGAAATTACATGTCATAAACTCAGTTAGCGTTGCGCTGAAATTAATGGTATAATTTGTTAAATAATTATTTATTTATTTATGTATATGTTACTTTAATTTTTACTTTGACAATGTCGCTTCATGTGCACTTCGCAAAAATATTCCTGCATAATATATGCATTAGAAATTAGCTGTTCCACTGCTATGAAATAAATATTGCAAAATTTTACAATTGCATTATATCTCACCGCGTTAATAAGATAATATACGAATAATACACTACGGCCTACTAATACGTGCGTTATATACTGCACAAAAAATTGTCGGAGTTGATGACAGTCGTTTTATGTACAGGAAGATTCTGGTGCATTTTTTATATTTTTATAATCTTTGGATGTCAGACCCTTTTCTATTGTTTAAAAGGGGATTATAATTTGTCGAGATTTTTTACGTCGTAGTTGAGGAAGCCACCAATTCAACATTTCAGTCGTCAATGTGACAAATTTACTCCAATTCACTCCATTTGTTTGAGATGGAAATGATGTTCATTCCCCCGATATTCTAACAAAAGTAAATTTTGGGTTTACAAAAAACTCTATAAGGTTTACATCATTGACAAACTAATGTTACTTCCGGTAATATTTGACCACATGAATGAGTATCTTTACACTTCGACATATGCTTATAGTTTATAAGATATTTGTTGAGCTTCGTCGCTTCGGTGAATTTTAAATAATCACAATAATGTATATGAAATCGTTTATATTGGTCCATAAAATGCCTACGTATATTTTATACAGACGACGCTAAAATATTTCACATGGTGTTTACAATTGCTCGTTACGTTGAATGCATGTTGGCATGCATCTTTATAAACGTTGGCTGCTTAATGGGCTCGATGACAGTATACATATGTTAGTACACAATGCTGGAGTAATTCACCAATTTAAGGTTCGATGACTCTGGTACAGGTTATGTAATATATTTTACATAATTTTTTAGAAGTTGAATAACTGAATTTTCATTTTTGTATATGACATCACCGTTTGCTACACCAAATGTCAAAACTAACTAGCTTTCGTGAAAACCAGCGAATAGTGAAAACCACCATGAAAAAATATGTTTCTGCAAATGGTTGAGACACTAAACATTACTATTGAGTCTGTCACAAAGGAAGTTGCGATTATATTTTTTAAACGTGATTTGTTCTTTGTTTAAAAGGTGATGATAAATATTTTTATATAAGGACGCAATTTTTTTTTAAATTTTGAAGGCAACAAATTTATACTTTCTCTTTCTTCTAAAATAATATTGTGAACTTATTTTGTTAAACTGAAATAAAAAATTTCTTAGTTAAGTTTCTTAGAATCCGATAGGTGAGATGAAGTCTCATCGTCCGGAATTGATTGACGTTGACGTCGTTGAATTCAGAAATCAGACAACTGAGCAAAGTAACAGCTCAGGTACTTCGAAGCCATGATAGTAGCTGATGAGACGAACAAAAAGATGTTTACTGTCTATACGCGTTTCTCCAAGAAAATTGCGCTCTGTTTGCGCTCCCTGGAATTTATTATTCAAATGCCATAATTCTGATTACATGTGGCGTTGATATCACGTTATAATTACTTGTAATTGTACCCAAACAAACTAATCACAAAGGAATTTCTAGGTAATATATTGAACCCGGAAATTTCATTATTTCAATACTACTGCATTGAAGTGTCGCCTTGAGTTGAGCACGAACAGCACCACTGATTACTTGTAAATGCGGATTGAAACTTATGAGAGTAATTGTTTAGGCTTTAGGATGCACTTGGGCTGTGCATGGTAGTAATATGAACATTTTAATGATTTATAAGCTTTTAAAAGCCATCATTCCGTTGAACTAAAACATTTCTCTACCTGGATAATTTTTACCTATCTTGCCCCGGAAAGGCAGAATATTAGGGGAATAATCTGTGGCGTTGAACAACCACAATGCATTTAACATTTTATACTGCGATTTGTCAACATAATGCAGAATTTTCCATGGCAATCTAACATAAAATTAATTTTGATTTTCGTATGAATGCAAGACAACAATATTGCTAACATTTTAGAAAAAAAATAAATGGTTTATAAAAAATCAAGCTGTCCGTGAATTTCATTTCACGAACAAGTAAGTAAGGTTATATGGTCTAGTATAAATGGTCCTAATCCATGCAAAGGAAAAAGGTTAAAAGTTTGAATTCGACTGATTAAAGCAGAATGCAGCGTGTTAACAATCTGAGACTTTTTCCTTATGATATCCACGCCTATGAAATGACAATACTATTTCGTGATATTTTACCATTAATTGTTATTAGTAATTTATAACTTTGATTTAATTTGAATGTAAGATTACCCGTTTTGCACACCAAACCGGACATAGTTACTCCCCTCGACCTACCGTCTAGTATTGCTACCAATCCCGTGTATACGTCTTGGTGGCGCTAAATATTCTCATTAAGCTATAGCTGTTAGAACATTTAAATGGGAAAGTATAACTTTTCAGCTACTTTAGAACCATTTGTAATTATATAAATAAAGGAACAAAACGAACAAATACAATGGAAGCCTTAATTAAACGGTTAAAACGTTTTTCTTGTTGAAACGATCTGGAAGAATATAGTTTATTGAAATGCTGCAATTTTCGACAAATTTTCGTGAGCGAAAGCATCAAGAAAATACTTCCTTCTTCATCTCAAATAATTTCATGAAATGAATAAGCTAATCGGAAGTAGGGAAGAGTTTTGTACCTTGAATCTTCCTTAATGTGCTTAATGTATGTTGTAAAGGGTTTAAATGTGGGTTGGCTTCCCACAAATTATAAAATAAGTGTCACCTAATCCCTCTGTCTTGTCTGTTGATCAGTAATGAAATATTAGCATCCCTTTGGAGAAAACCGTATTGTTAATACGAGAATATGTTGAATTTTTGGAAAGCAGAACTCTAAGACTCGAACTAACGATCAAGGAAAAATCGATTATCACTACTCGAAACCTTGAGTAAAGTTGTTACAAACAGGTATCAGGCAAAATGGGCCTCGTCAAAAAATTATGTACATTAAGTGCTAATGAATTTTTGAAATCATTGAAATATGCACTGCCATAGGAAGTGCATGCGAAGATGCAAGGGGTTTCATAAAGCGCAAATTTATATTCATTAATCGAAAATTAATGACGTCAAAGTCGTTTGTTTTGCAAATCACACTGTTATTGAACAACGAAAGCACTTGGTAACGTGCCAACTAATCTGTCCCAATTTATTTGTTGTTAGAATGTCTCATAGCGAAGGTGATTACAAAATGTGGATTTTATAATGACTTGCACGCAATTTTGATTGAAAACATTTGAGCGCCGCTGCTGGCTGCCGTCAACTACAGGACGACATATATATTTGATAGTTTCGAGGAATCATTTCATATACAAAATATCAATTAAATCTTTGACGAATAATTTATTTTATTTTAAATGTCTTATCCATTTTGTAAACCTGAATAGTAGTACCGTCAAGTACAGTTGCGATATTGAGTCTGTATTCCTGAAAGCAGAAAGGTCTATCACGACCTTTCTCAATTCGTTGAAAAATCTGCTCAATTGTTGGTAGTGGTTACGTAATTACATTCCCAAAAGGATATGCCTTTAAATACAACGGTTTTTGAGAAATTGTCAAATATACAGAAAAGTGGATGCCCAGTCTGTTGGTCGCAGTTTTTGAGCTAGAGATTTGAAATTTGGCACACCTATAGTAAATCAAATTTCCAACATGGCGATGGCTTGCGATTTTTAAGATTTCGAAACTTTGGCGCGAAAATTGGTTTTATCGTTTTAATTCAAAAATGGTCAATAAAATTCAAAATCTAACATTGCCACCTCATTCTACTTATTAAATTACATTATAAACAATATATGTAGTTATTTGAAACTCAATAGTTTAACCGGAATTTGAATTGGAACAAAATTATTAGGTGTCACAACTCCAAAATGACACCAAACCTTTACATATTCACAATTGATACGACAAATTTGTAAAGGTTTGGTGTCATTTTTGAGTTGTGAGACCCAATAATTTTGTTGTTTTGCAGATTCCCGTTAAACTATTGAGTTTCAAATAACTACGTATATTGTTTATAATGCAATTTAACCAGTTTAATGAGGTGGCGATGTTAGATTTTGAATTTTATTAACCATTTTTGAATTAAAACGAAAAAACTAATTTTCGCGCCAAAATTTCAAAATTTAAAAAATCGCAAACCATCTCCATGTTTGAAATTTGATGTAAAACTGCGACCTACAGACTGGACATCCACTTTTCTGTATTTTTGACATTTTCTCAAAAACCGTTATTTTTGAAAGCCTATCTTTCTGGGAATGTAAGTATGTAACCACTACCAACAATTGAGCCGATTTTTAAAAGAATTGAGAAAGGTCGTGATATACCTTTCTGCTTTCAGAAATACAAGCTCTATTGTGTATATGTAAATTAATTGAATACCAAATCCCTATATGAATAGTACTTTCCCAAATATGAACTTATGAATCAGAAGCATTACTTCGATTATATTTTAATTTTCCTAAGATGTCATCCTGAACTTGTACCTTGTTTGCTGGAGCACACCTGGAAGGATTTCAGTTTTATTTCACGAAGCGTAATTCAAGTCCGGATATGATAGTATTCACGGACGATAAGAAAGAATTTCAATCTTTTAAAGTCAACACCATTCCCTTAGTGTACGTAGTATTCCCATTGACGGATCGACTCTAAAGCGGTCGCTATGGAGCTCCAAATGTAGTTTGACGTGCTACTGTCAATCGTACATTGCCAAATACAACGTCTAATTCTAGTTTTATTTCTTAAACACACGTCAGTCCAATTCTTGGTTCCGCTAATTACGGATGAATAGAAGGAAGGATCTACCTACATTTATTTAAAAGTCGCTCCTTTGAATATTTTACTTTGTGGCGTCAAAGTATTAACATTATAGATTCTGCTGATTTTGTTTTTTCAAGTGAACAAGGTGCCACTAATCTGTTTTGGTAAACAACATGACATTTCATATTTTACTGAAATATTAATGCGTGATACCGTTCAAAATACTTATGATTGAAAACCGCAATGCCAACTTTATTTGCTGTACCTACATACTCAGGAGTGGTGGAGATTATCTCCTTCTCTGTTCAATTCGAATGGCTCTAATTCAACACCGATGGCGCTCAGCTACCACATAATATGTTAAAACATGAGCAATATACAAAATGGTCTAGTACGTTTTCTTGTACGTGACCGGTCACAAATTGTATCTAGTAACAAGGGCTGTCCGTTGGGACAAGAAAGCTATGTTTGTCATTTCATCATACCTGAACTGGTACCTTACATATATGAATAGTACTTTCTCAAATATTAAACTACGGACTTAAAAATATTACGCATAACCAGTTTCCTCGGGAAATGTTATCCTTAGTACATTATTTGCAATCACACCTGGTAGGAGTTCAATTTTGTCAAAGGTGTGATAATACAATTGGTAACGGCCAACGTCTGAGTGTTTTACCGACTTTGGTTGAAGGGCTGCAAAAATCTCGAAACCGCACTCTTCCCCTCTGCTGCGGGATCAAGAAAACCTTTGTGCCGACTCTAATTTATAGGAATGGAATTGTAATTTGTTGCGTTGAAGCGCTAACGTTATGACCTTGCTTCAGGGTTTCTTCCATTTCAATTCGTATGTGGAGTCCTTTGCCGATTGTAGTTTCAAAATGTGAAGTGAAGAACGGAATGAGAATTTCGTAATGAGGTGTTTTAGGTTAAGTTGCGGTAAGTTTAGTATTGAATTGTAGTTGGAGTGTTGTTAATTTTGCGATCACAAGGAACTCATTTTGTAGAAAGTTAATTTTAAAAATGGCATGTTATATTAGTAGGTTAAATGGTTTGTCAAACTTTTTCACAGAGATAATCACATTTGTCGCCAGGGCATTTGATGAACTATATTACCCTCCTAACATTCCCTTCTACGATGGATTCATCGTCCAAGTGACCATTTAACTAATCGTAAGGTATTTTAATGCCGAATGACAATGTTGGTTTAATTTCGTTGTATACAAGGAAACTAAATATACGTTTGAGTTTGATATAATCTCAATTACAATATTGGTTGCTACAATTTTTGCTGTAATCGCTTCTCAGGTTTCCGTAAACCACACCCTACAAAAAGCACAAACTGACAATAGCGCTTACTCAAGCTTCCTTATTCAAGCACTTTTCAGCTATGACCACAATAAAATCTTCCGTATACCGAGAATGGAGAAAACACCTCTTGTTCGTGTGTATTACTCTAGACTTGAATATCTTAACTAGTATCGTCAAGTGCTAACAGTATCTATGATGACCCGCTGCCGATAAGATGTAAAGATCTTGAACATCCGAATGGTTAATAACTGACTGCGATTGACTTGGGCTGCCTTGGATAAACAATACAGCCAGATTTCAACTTTGTTTGAAGCAAAGGAACGAAGCTTCTGCGTATCCCGACGATACATATATCTCGGGAGTGGATTTTGATTTCATTCCAGTAACAAGTTTTATTGCTCGTTTCCGCGATCGTATTTTTAACTTTAATATACATATTCCAGCGGACAGACTCAATTCAGTTGCATGAATAAAACAGCTTTGAATGGTTCGTAGTGAATAAGAATCCAACACTCCATTACTCAAATAATCATGAATTATAAACGCCGAAACTGTTCAGGATTTCAATGGAAAGCTATATTAGGCGGTAATTGTTGGAGCTAATGTTAAGAAAATATTTTCCCAGTTTGTTGTTGCAAGATGCCTGATGTCGATAGAATTCTGGAGCAGCGCAGAAGTCTGCTGAATATCTGTGCAGGGATTATTTACAAAAAATGTTCGATTTGAAATACGAAAAATGCCGATAAGATTCACTGAGAAGTACCTTGTTTCGCGATGCGTCATATTAAGTAATCGTTATGATATAAATTCATATATATGACAGTAGCAAACAATCAAATGCTTAACATGTATGGATAACGCAGTATTTCCCAAACATGTGTACTTGACACTGACAAATTCTTAGCAGCACCAAGTTTTTCCTGAAAATAAACTAGTAAGGTGTAACCTTTAATATATAACTACCGGAAGAGTGAAGCATGCCCAAATCACAAATTAGGTATGTATTCGACCGTTATACTACGTTAGTGAATCTCAAATTTAACATCTCCACCGATTTGTGGAATAAAAAATTTTGCCACCTGGTGACCCTTCTACTTCGACCCCCCAGCCAGTCACCATTTTACCGATTTGACCAATTGTCCCTTGACCAAAAATTATCCTAATGAACTCCTCTATCTATTTATAGAATAAAAATTTTCACGCCTGGGTCAACCACACCACCCCCACTTTGATCCCTGTCAATGACGAGATACATGGCTGAAAATCAATAGGGAAGGTCCTCATGGGCCAATGTATTTGTGTTCCAAATTTGAGCCAAATCGGTCAAAGTGAACGGAAGTTAGAGTGGGTACGGACACACAGACAGACAGACAGGCAGACAGACAGACCGACAAACAGATCAATCGCTATAACTACCTTTCAAGCATTTCATGCTTCCGGTAGTTAATAACACTGATAAGTGATTGACACAGAAACAGATGTATAGGTCTGGTTGAAGATTATGGATGCGACGACCTTTATTAATGGTGTAAATCCATTTTGTTCCTACAATAGTCTCATCCAACTTACTCTCCTGTGAGCCCTGAGTAAAGGTACAAACCCGAGGCTTATGAGAGACATTCCACTTAACATAATCAGCAATAAAGCAACGGAAAAATATATATGTGACTGAATAGCTGATTTGTAAGGATAGAGAGCAACATCGTTGATTTAGCGGGTATCCGCAAGCAAGCTAACCTTTCTCTCTCGTGTTTATTTAATAAAATGTAGTGATAAAAATATTAGTTAATTAATATACAACGTTTATTATAACTGTCTGACAAGGTTATTAAAATTCTATTTAATTATGTGCCTTGCAATGTTCTAAAAGCAGACAGATCAGCCACCGTGTTAACAAAAAGAGTAAACAAAAAACCTCCAAAATGGCTAGATGCCTACTCAAAGTTTCTGTTTTGTGTGAGTTTTTTGTATTTACTCAACGGCTGATATAATACTTTGTGTTTGATTCGGAATAGTGAATACACAATTTAGTGTCCTCCAGCCCATGCCCGAATTCCACCTTCCCAAATTTATACCTCATTAGGCCTGGAATTGTAACTTGTAGCGTTGAACTTTGATTTTATATGTAACGAGTCCAGTCAGTTACATTGGCGACTCCATTGTCCAAATTGACAACCAAATTGAAAAATGTATTCTTATTTAGTTACTTCGGGTGGTGGCGTGATATGCCATTTTATCCGAAAATGTATTGCTTTTTCCGTTCTGGAAGTCCCAACTGTTATCCCTACCCAACTGTTGACCTGTATATAGTTTATATTTCAATAGCACAAGGGGACCACGTGAGGCGTTGAAGTTACATATGTTACGACTACAAAGCTTGTAAGGCTTGAAAGGCTAAACCGATGTCCTTAACGTTAATTCTTTGAGCACAAAATTACGAACAAATCATTAATGCTAAAGCATTCAGCCATACTTGTGGATAACCAAGTACCTGTAAAATTTGAAGTCCAAGTGCTATAGCTTTCTATGCAAATAATTTAATACAAGATGCTGCTCAATATCACCGTTCGTTCCTGTCCTACCCTTTGATGGGTCGGTCAGCGCAGAGAATGAATATATTTACATATTATACGATTACGGAAGATGACTCAAAACCAATAATACAAATTGAATCGAATGTTTAACAACAATTAAAAATTGAATAGTGTGTTGCTGCCGGGATATTTGTACATACATCACAAATTCGTTACAACTTGAAATTCAATGTCGAACTACTGCAGAGCTTAACGATTGCTATCATCTCCCGCAATCAGAAACTGTTACTCTTTGCGTTTAAATTCCCCCTAGAAATCGTCCCTTTGCTGTTTTACAAAAAAACTGCCGGATATGTAATCAGCATAAGCATAAAGAGGAGATTCAGATGCATATTATGCCTTGATAATTACGATTCACTCCGATCATGTTCCCAATTAATGTGCTGGTAAGCATTTGGTAATTATTATTATTCTCCTTTGCCACTTTTTCAGTGGCCTAGAGTGAGTTTGGCACCGTTACATTCGAAGATTGTGGAAAGGACTTATCATTTATCTACAAGTAATATCATAAATATATTCGAATTTCAATTGCCAGTCAGATTAGAAACTAGAGTAAATTGGACGACCGTATTGTCAAAATGGGTCACGGAATCTCTAGTTCTTAAGTAGATTGTAGAGGCGTAACTTCGTGAGCAAATGTGTTTGAAGATCAGTTAATCTTTCTTACTTTAATATCTGCGGCAATGGCTCTTCTACAATGGAACTCATTCGAAGGTGACAGTGATAGTATTACAACTACATACCTTCCGTGTTTATAATACTTTTTAATTCTCACTAAAGCAAAGATTTACATTATTAAATCTTTGAATTTATAAGATGTGCAGCGGGTAGGAACAATATTTAAAGACGACGAACTAAGTACTCGAGGTTGTAAAGGATTGGCAGTATGTATAGAAAGACGTTTTCTGATAATTTTTACGAATGTGCGTGGTAATGTTCATTGTATGAAACTGAAATGGTAAGAATTGCCGGAAACTGCAAATATTAATAAATATCAAACAGGCTAGCCGTTCTGCTATATCGAGTATGTACTACTTTCTACTTCCGTGGAGAAGATGAGGTCCACCTTCATGCTTGTGTAGCATTTGCTAAATGCCTATATTAACTTGTGGCGTATAAATGTAACAAGACATCTTGCAGATACATCGTTTCATATTCACTTTAATTAGTTAATATTTACTTAAGTTAGTTAATGTTCACAAAAGGCTAATTTGTAAAGAATGTTAGATTTCTATTTAATGATGGAAGCAGTTTGTGCGGAGAACTTGTTGTCGAAATTGTCACATATTTGTCGGATAAATAGTTGGTAAAATGTTTAGTTAAGACCTATACAATGAAGGTAAATCATTCAGGAACGGGGTGGCTTATTCTACGACCAACTGAAAATTCCTCACGATGATGCAGGTAACCTGTGCTTATATAAAGTTAATATGACACCAAAACAAAACTTGAGGTGTCGAAATCGCATTATTCCACCGAGATTGCAAAATTTGCATGACGGTTGCATTTGTTTATCATCGAGGCGTTATCGACGAATATCTTCAGTTTATGTTTAATAATGCCGCAAATTATCAATTATGTATTTAGTGCATATCAACCAATACAATAGAATTGAACCAGGTCTGATTTCGTTCGAATGCCCACTTTAAGCAACTTTTCTGATTGAACGTTCCAACAATCCCACATCAAAATTAATTGTATCTTGATCTTGGAATTAATCTTGTAATTAATTTTCTATACTTTCATATCAAATATCCAAACTCAATTGTCCACCTGAACATTCTGGACTTACTTGATCTGAATTTTCATAAAGCTTTCCTCGAACTAGTGTGTTAGCTGGTGGCGTCGAAATGTTGTCAAAGTATATGTAGACGTATTGGCAATACGGTATTGCAGAACAAATTTATCAAATTTCAATATCAGACCGATTATTGTCAGCCGTGAGCTATTGTAAAAATCGAGAGCAATTTAATTAAGATCGTCATAACTATTGATATATGTGGAAAAAGAAAGCATTTAAATCTATAAAAGTCAAAGATTTTATCTTGTATATATTCACGGACCTCCACTAACTTGACTTATTCACTAAGCTCAAAAGTAGACAGAAAATCAATGTTACATGAGGAAATTATGGTCTTGGCTGATTTAGAGATGTATGATTTAAACAGAAAGTAGGTGCTATTGCAACCCAAACCACAATTAATGTACATAGTTAGGAACTTCATGATTCCATTTTGTTTTTTATCCACTTTCGCTCCGAGTAATATTGAAATGAACCTTCCATTCAAAAGAGGTTTTTATTTTGAGCTTTGAACTACCGAAACTTTAGGCACGGCTTTTGATCTTAGGTCACATTTTATTTCAAAAAGCTGAATATCAAGATTGGTGACGTTCCAGTGCTGTGAACGCAAATCTTGCATGGCATTTACTAAAGCATTTTTCGAATCTCAAGATGTCAAGATGAATGAATCTGAACTACAAACGCTTGGCCGGAAAGAATAAATTTTAAACGTCAAACAATAAAGTTACATGTTATCCTGTCCTGTTTGTGTCCTGTCCCGTGTCCTGTTACATGTTTATTACATGTCCTCAAACATCGTTCATTTCAATAAATAAATTTTAAAATACAAAGTTCTAATTGAGACCTTAATTAATCTTGTTTGAGACAGTTTAGAAGTTGAAACCAAACACAGAGTAAACTCGCCGTACCAAAAACGATGGAATCATGAATTGTTCTACATAGTGATTAACTGAACCACTTGGCTCTTTATAATCACAACATTTTTTTAAATGTTATAACGGGACCTTGCAATGTTTTATGTTTCATATGTAATTAAAGTTTAGTAGAGATTCAATAAACCATGACAAAATGGAACCAAGTCAATCATTTAATATCGTTTTTCAGCTTGCCTACAAATTGCAGATTATATCGTTTTTAATTAAGGCAGATGCGATATTGATTGCGCGGACGTAGAAATGTCAACGTTGAGTGGATAAATGTAATGATAACCTTTGGTATTGATTCAAGCAGTATGGCATAAAAAACTGGACTTATAATTTTTTAATAAGATTCCAATGTTGGTCGAGTATTCCATCCATCCGCTGCATCTCGTAGTAATTGGTTTGGTTTAATATGGTTTAAGTCATGAGTCACAGCTCACATGCAAGTTTCTGTATTGTAGGAATAATAGTAGTTCACTATTATACACAATTTTATATATCCATGTGGAATTTATTTATTGTCTCAATCTATCTGTCTCAATGTCAATGTTAGTCATTTCTACTATTAGGTCAACGGAATGAATGAAATGCACCATCGACTCGACCCTTGCAACATGCATGAATTTTCATTTGACATGCGGAGAAAAGGTAAGTCTTTATGATTCCAGTTGGTTAACCAAGGCGTCGTGGAAACCGTAACTCAAGAAGCGGCAATTATAACTAAATAGGTGCGCCATGACACAGTTGAGTGCTTGTGGGTCAAAATTGGAATTAAATCGACGAGACTCATGCATTGTTGGTTGAAATTGTTAATCACATTTTGAAAAGCATATGAGCCGAGTGAAATGAATTAGAGCGCGATATAGTCGGAATATTGTCGATAAATAGTAAATGTCTGAGCAGAGAACGAAGATGAATAAAATCGTCTCCAAGAACCTCCAGATTCTTGCGCGTTAATTTGGTTTGCCCTCTGGCAATTTAAATTCGTTGTATACGCGAAATTCAAATTAATTGCACGCTTGAGGCTGACCTAATCACAATTACAATATTAGGCGCAACAAACTTTTGTTATCATTGCTTCTCAGCCTTCCATAAATCAGACCCTTTAAATGTAACCAATTGACAATTGAACTAACTCAAGCTTTCTAATTCGAACCTTCTCCGTCATCTCACTAATGTTTGACTTTCTAGACGTGACAATCGTAACTAGTGGCGTCAAAGTGTTAACATCGTCATCTATGATAACCAGTTGCAGGCAAAATGTAAAGATATTCAAGATCCGAATGGTTAATATCCGTATCGGCTTGGGCTCTCCGAGACAACTCATTTAGCCAGATACTAATTTTTAAGCAAATGGTACGAATATCTCTGGCGTGGATTTTGAGTGCATTCCAATCACAAGTTTTATTGCTCGTTTCCCTGATGGATGTTTTTGGACTTTAATATATTCCGTCTGAGAGGGTCAATGCAGTAGCGTGAGTAAACTAGTTTTGAAAGGTTCTCTGTGAACAAGAATCGAACAATACATTTCTCACATAATCATGACTTATATCTGCCGAAATTGATAATTGTTCAGAATTGCTATTAACGGCTTTATTAGGCGGTAAACGAGAGGTCATCATTGTGTAGGTAGTCATGCCTTAAATGTATGTGTTGAATAGCGAATCGAAAATTTTAACGGGGGACTTTTTGTATTAATGTATGTAAAAATGTCACTATAAACTTACGATTAGTGGCAATCCGTTTTAGCTTCAAATTCAGCTAAAATCAAATTTTTGTTAAAATAAGTGTGAAAAACCTTCCTTCGAGTCTACGCTCTCCTGTAAAACCTATTAAAGATATGGATCTAATATTCCTGCATTCAATTTACCACCAACTTTGTCGAAAAGTTGACATCACCACATCAGTGAAGTGCGAGAGAAAAAATATTTTCAATGCCCATCATTTCATTTTTTGCGTTAGCATGCGCGAAATATGCAGGAAAGATGTGTCTTGAGTACCCAGTCATTTTTGAAAAATATAAAAAATTCGAAACTGAATCTAAATGTATGACTTTCCTGCATATTTCGCGCATGCTAGCGCAAAAATATTTGGTTAAATATTTTGCTAAAACTGAGTTTCACTAAATTAAATCACTAAGCAATGGTATGCTTATTCAACAACAAAGAGCAAAGTGAATCCGAAATCTGCTACTTATAAATAATTAATATGACATGAAAACAAACATTCTGGTGTCGAAATCCCACTATTCCACCGAGAACGGTTAATAAAAATGATGGAATATATTTTCAACCGCAATGATATATTTTCATCATTAATTGTTTCATAGAGTGATTGAAAGGAGATAGTTTTTTCAACGCGCAAAACCTGGTTTTTTGACACGAGGAGAAAAATACATGACATTGTGATTCCAACTGAATAACAAAAACACCGTTATCTTACCATCTCAAGTAGCTGACGAAAGTCTTCCGCCAGATTGGTGAGTTGGAGTAGTTTTCATGTATTTATGAGTGTCAGTATTTATAACGTAAATGAGGATCTTGTCATTTATTCTCTCTAGTTTATCTAGTTTATCCACTTGCGTCAACATTTCTACCCATCCAGGTACACTCGTCACCTGTTGTGTATTATATATTCCAATAGCATGAAAAGATAATTTGCGACGTTGAAATTAGGTTTCGTTACGAATACATAGCTTGCTATGCTGTTGTTATTTTTGATGAAATATGAACATAATATGTCAAAACAACTTTTAGACTCAATTTATTTACGAAAATAAGCACAGGGAATATTAGAAAATGTGAGTACATCAAACTCGGATATTTGAAGCGCAGTAGAATATTTTGTCATTGTACTTTTCACTGCTTAGTATTTAACCGCAATCATTAAAAATGAACATAACTGGTATCCTTCTGCAACGTCAATTGATGGAACATAACATTATGAAGAAATCAATAATGAACAAGAGCTCTGACTGGGGACATCCTGATACCCGTAATATTTGAACTCCGGGTGTTACTGCTTTATTTACATGCATGTAATGTAATTCAAGATGCTACACAATAGGGCTCTATGTCAAAAATCCAAAAATCTACACGTCCAAAAATCCACAAATCCAATAATCCACAAGTCCAAAAATCCACAATCCAAAAATCCACAATCCAAAAATACACAATCCAAAAATCCACAATCCAAAAATACACAATCCAAAAATCCACAAAATTAACTAGCGTCAATTAATCTAACCTAACCTATCTTTATATATATATAACCTAAACCAACCTCACCTAACCTATCCACAAGCAATCTAACCCAACTTGAAGCAAGTTAAATACTAATTTATTTTGTGGATTTTTGGATTGTGGATTTTTGGACTTGTGGATTTTTGGACTTGTGGATTTTTGGATTGTGGATTTTTGGATTGTGGATTTTTGGACTTGTGGATTATTGGATTTGTGGATTTTTGATACACCCGGGTGTGGGGGTGCACCCCCACAATAGGACCGTTGGTTCCTGCATTATCTTTGATCGGTCGGTGAGCACGGGGTGTATCAAAAATCCACAAGTCCAAAAATCCACAAGTCCAAAAATCCACAAGTCCAAAAATCCACAAGTCCAAAAATCCACAAGTCCAAAAATCCACAAGTCCAAAAATCCACAATCCAAAAATCCATTGAATAACTAAAGCAGATGGTAAAATGACAACTAGCTTAGGTTGTATCAATGCAGTTTGGTTTAATCTCTCTTAAGGAGGGTGACTAGAAAATGTGCAAAATTAAAATTATTTGAAACACAATGTTGAAGACTTTGAAGCTACGCTGCGTCAACTACATGACGCCATCGTTATTTGACATCTTCGAGGAATTATTATTTTACTGAGATAATCTGAATTTCATTTTTGACTAGTAATTTCTTTTAAATATCTTATCCCTTTTGTAAACCTGAATATTTGTACTGCCAAGTACAGTTCCAACATTATGTATATGTCAATTAAGTGGATATAGGCATACAGAAAACGATCATATTAGGCTAACGTCTTAAGTACAATAAAGATAATTAAACCTACTCAAGTGATCAAACCCAATATATTGAAATGATACCGTATACGGCCAAATTAATGACGAGTAAATCACTACAACTTTGCTAACTTTTACGTAATGAATCGATATGTTTTGGCATGGTTACATGTGGTGGTGGTTGAAAGTTCACATCATGTCTGCTTTTTTCATAAATGAATTTGAATATTACAATTGCCAACCGCAAGTTCAACCAACTCCGTCGACATAAAGTCAAACGGTTAAAGTTGAAGCCGGACTGCTATTGTATCGATTGAATTTAATTAATGCGATATGCCACCTCATATCACGTAAATATTTTGAATGATATCGATGAATAAAACTTTTGTCACTTTGACCAATTATTTATACACGTAAATGATACCAAATGTCTTCACAAATTTGTGTATTTCCCGCTATTATAACTTAATAATGGTTCTGGCCGTGTGCTGTTGGTAATATATCTTGGAAATATAAATTGTGTATAACACTTTCAGTTTGCAATTATTAATCACGTCACATTACAAACACTTTATTCGCTGCGATATTCTGTAATTAATAAAAACGGACAGTTGTCATCTATTGCATTTAGTGACGTTCAGCTATGCATTAGTATACGAGTAATAAATACTAACGCTATTTAAATACCTTTTAAAGCGTTGAAACGTAAGCTTTATATAAAACGGTTTCGTGTAGTTCCTATTTAAGTTGCCATTTGGAGTTCATTGAGTTACATTGGCGACTGTATTGTCAAAATTGAGGATCGGATTGAAAAGTTCGTACATAGATAGTGTTGGTATAGGTAAGTGATTAGTATAAATTCGACACTAGTTGTGTTAATGAGTGTTAATTTAGTCAACAGATGGAACTCATTTTGTCGAAAATCACTTTCGGAAATATGATAGTAATGTTGCTATGTAAACTGTATCCGATGTCATGAAACTTTGTCGTGGATATATCCCTTTAAAGATCAATTCCCGACTAGATTACTGTTCACTGCAATGTGGTGTAGAAGTTCCGAGTGTATTCAAAAATTGTGCGTTGAATATTTTGAGAACTGGTGAATCCATTTGTTCCAATGCAAACTATGTACGCATTTTCGCGGGTTAATCCAAGTATGAGTAGGGAAGCAATCCCATTTCGCAAACAATTGTATGGTTTTATGTTTTGACTCTGTCACAATTAAATTAATTGAGTTCAAATAAATATCTATAAAACTCATAGACTTTCATTTCTACGGACAACTACAAGTCCGGTTGACATGGAGCTCCAAATTCAGTTTGCACACTCATTGTCATTCGAACATTGATATGGCTTATGGGGCTTTTCCCAAATGTACGCTTCAAACTCTTTTCTGATACTTATTATAACCCCGAACTCAGCCTACCAAAGCACGGATTCTTCTAACCTGATCATCGTTTAAAATTTCACGGAATGCTTATATTAACTGGTGACGTCAAAATGTCAAAATGGTATATGATCACCCGTGGCAGCCAAAATTTAAATAATACTAAGATCGGATTGTTTATTATCGGTGTCGGCCTACGTAGTAACCGAAGTCACGCTTACTGTGCAATTAAAGAAGAACGAATAAATTTAACTTACTTCCCAAATCGCTTAATACAGCGTTGTAATGATCGGTAGGTGGGTTTTGTACCGTTCGCTACGAAAACTGGCGCAGTTCCCTAACCGACTTGTCCATCTGAACAACGCACAATGAGTGTACTCTCATTTTAGAGACTGTGGAAATGTGAAGTTTTTATTAATTTCAATTCTCAATAAACAGACAACGTATAGCGTTTGTTTCTGCCACTGCTCACCCACCTCTCCAGGAATCAAAGGATGTAAATTTATTTTCAGCATTTGTGCAACAACAGCCCCTACTTTGCCAGTACGCTATAAAGCTACATGAAACGGAATCCTTGGGAAGAGTTTAATTTGACTGGAACACAATCTTTTCATTAACAAATTTACCGACAGACTCCAACATGCACGCCCAAGTTTTCAGATCACGCACCTATGTTCACCTCACCTCTATATTCGAATAGCATGAGACGATAATTTGTGGCGTTGAAACTACATTATGTCACGATTGCAAAATTTCTGCAGCTGTGCTACTATTCCTGTTTTCGGCACGCCTCGTCAAAAATTTTGGAAATTGGAAAATTTGTATCAGTTAACAAATAATACACTATTTCTAATAGAATGGCACCAATTTCAGACCAGTATTCCCCATTTTGGTTGAATTATTGCGTCAAAAAATATTAAAAACTGGTTGTGCGGTTTCGCCTGTTAAATCACGCAATTTTAAAGATAGCGGCAAAATCTCTTCTGCATTGTAAAGATAAATGAAATATCTTTGTAGGAAATTCAGGGTTTCTTATAATTCGTTGAAATAGACTGCACAAATTACTTTTCAATTTGCATAAAAATGGCATTATTTTCGACGACGAAAAAAATGTTTTTTGGTTCATACTTGCAACTATTGACGTTAAGATGCATAATATAACACGTTAACTTTAAGAACTGAACAGGAAATCTTAGTTCACGGAACGCAAGTAATTTCCGAACACAAAACGACAACCAAGTTATGCTAACAATGCACGCTACACTAAACACTACATGGCCTACTGTTTACGCCGCATTACACGCCCTGCAGTCTACACTACACACCCTACCGTTTACTCTAAACGCCCTACCGTTTACTCTAAACGCCCTACCGTTTACTCTAAACGCCCTACCGTTTACACTACACTAGTAGCCCTTACGTATTCACAAGTTGTTTACACTATCTCTGATACTATGACTTCCGGTCATTATCAGTAAATGCTATGTTATATTATGCACGCGGGGAGAAATTCTATGAGAAATCGAAGATTTTAAAGTATATTGTAGCACGAGGTTATGACCGAACACATCCATATACTGTCACCGTATAAACATATTACATTTTAAATGAATAAATCATCCAACCCTCAAATAAACAACCTGTATCTTACAAGGGAAGGTATCTCTGTTAGGGCGCCCGGATGGGCTGAAAATTGAGTCACGTACGTAAATGGCGATGCTGAAAACGTTGGAGAAGTTAGATTTTGCGGAATACCAAGTCGTAAGCCTCTAAACGCAAATCAACGGAGAAAAGCGGTGTCCTCGGGATTGATTGATACAATACAAATGGCTTTACTTGATGTTTGTTTGAATTTTAATGTTAGGAAATTCTAAAATAATTTAAATAGTACAGTTTTATTTAGTATTATCTCTTGAAATAGTTTTCCAAAGTGAAACAAATTGGCACTACATGAACTTAAATACATATGATTAGTCAAGCTCCCCACAAAGGCTAAATTATTGCATATTGCTTGGAAGTTATCCTATGCATTGCCACTAAATATTTTATACATAAACTAATTGTAAACCAAACATCATTTCACGTATTGAATTTTAGTAGCGTCAATGAAAAATTGACGGATGAACTTCGCAATAGCAAACTTGGATGCTTTTAATCAATCACCAGAACACAGCATTTCCCCGTTGATTTGCGTGTAGAGGCTTACGACTTGGTATTCCGCAAAATCTAACTTTTCCAACGTTTTCAGCATCGCCGATTACGTACGTGACAAAATTGTCAGACCATCCGGCCGCCCTAACATCGATACCTTCCCTTGTTAGTATACTTCACAAAGGCTCCAAATTGCACTAAATGGCGGTAAAGTGCAGTGCATTTGGATTGTACAGAAGTTTTAAACAAAATACATGGAATGGAAATCCTCCATTACATTACATTAGGATACATTACTATGTAAACAAATACATAATATATGCACTTTAGTATTTAGTAAGTTACGTAATGCAAACGCTCCAAGTCGAGTAAACTAATGTCATTAAAACCTTGCGAAGGTAAAATTGCGCGGAAAGTTTTGCCGGAAGGGTGAATGTCTTTTTGTTATCAGTATCGAAGAAGTACTACATATAAACTAGAGCCGCCATGTGGTTTATCGAAAGTTACCCGTTAATTAAAAAGTAGATTGCACTCAGAAGGCCACATGAATTATATATTAGCAAAGATGAAACCGAAACTTATTGAAGAAGGTACACTAAATGTAATGTAACGTAATTAGTTGGGCGTTTAATATAACCGATATGCTAGTCGGCAGCAAATATGGTCAGCATGCAGTATAGGTGCTATTACTGTGCACATAGTGAGGCCGTCGCATAAATTCATCTAAACTTCATGCTTAAGTATAGCGTTAAGGAAAAAGGTATGAACTAGGTTTTGTAAGAAAACATAAAGAGGTAGCACTTTAGAAAACACTTTTGTTTAAATGCTACAAAAACGAAAAAGTTTCAAAACGTCTTTACCGTTAAACGGTGACATTTGACCCGTTTGACCCATTTGACATTTGAGCATTATATTGACTTTAGCAGGAGGATAATTGGTTGCGAATTAACATTGGGTTTAGCAGGAGGGACATTTTGTTACGAATTATCATAGGGTTTAGTAGGGATAAAATTTTGTCCCTCTTTTGGTTTAGCATGGAAAACCATGGTTAAAATTGTGGACAATTTAACCTGGGGTTTAGCAGGTTCATGTCCGCCCCCTGCTAAATCCTTGGTTAAAATTTGGGAAGAAATTGTAGATTAGTGTTATAACGACAAAGTACTTAGAATATATTTTTCAGATCGTGATTTGACGTTTTCGCTAATGTGGATGGAAGTTTCGAATGCAGTGCAGATGTCATAATTTCTCCTTTACCCGCCGCTATAAACCTCAAGCATTGAAAAACAAAGCAAAATTTGAATGTGATATTGATACATTTTTTGAAATCTGGAAATGAGTTTGGTCTCATGGAGGACCAAACAAGATATCATGCAATGGCAAAAATATGTACATATACCATTTGAAATGTTGGTCGCATAAAACGCTTAAATGGTGGAATACCTTATTACACAAAAACAAGAACACCTCACCTTTTAGAATTTTGTTCAGTAAACTGAAATTCATATATTGTAAGGACTTTTTTGCTCCGTAACTGTTAACAATTTTCACAAAAAATAGACTTAATCACCGAACTCTCAGGCAAATAAGCCAAACATTCTACCAACAAACCTGAGTATCATAACCATCTCTTCAACGAGTTGTATCGTTATCTGTTAGCATTAGGTCCGCTCAATATCGTATAATTTTATGGAAATGGATAATCTCTTAACCCGACGTTTTGTCCTGTTTCCAGCCTAATTACGTGAGCTCATTGCTTAATTACATGAAACGGCCCACATATAAGTACACGGTCTCCTAAATACATTGCAAATATTTACG
The DNA here is from genome assembly GCA_004115045.4 of Sinella curviseta. Lineage (NCBI taxonomy): Eukaryota > Metazoa > Arthropoda > Collembola > Entomobryomorpha > Entomobryidae > Sinella > Sinella curviseta. The sequence continues at coordinate 22,107 of RBVU03000052.1, forward strand.
ATGCATTTCCATTTACTTAATCTTTAGTGATGCAGCTCACACGCTGAAATTTATCGGATGAATCCATTACTGAATGTGTGGTCGAAATTATAAGTTGAGATGGTACTTTAAACCGTTTAACTTTACACTTCAGCACATTTATGGAGTTAATTTATAACAATGCGATACATATGTATATGCGATGTAAAGTATTTGAGGGAGGAAATTATATTTCCTTTCCATAAATGGGAAGCAAAGAACTATCATTTGTGTCAATGAAAACACGATGCCAATAACTGAAGCAATTCATCAACTTCATACCCAAATATGGTTTCTGTTGAATTGTAGTCAACAATGATATGATTTTCCTATCGCCTATGTCTGAGAAAGTAAATTTTTGTTCTTTTATGGCGCGCTATAATAAGTAGTTCAGAATGGTTACGTTTTCGCGTTGTGTGGGTATAATGTCAACTTATTGATCATGAGACTATAAATTCAATTATGATTCATTGTGTAATTTGTATGTTTTTAATACGAGATGCTAATTAATATGACCAAAATGTTTTCATTGGAAACTTTTCAACGATATGATATTTCGCAACAAGACATTCGTCAATTTGGTTGCTTCAATAATCAATCACTCTACTTTCCTGGAAGGGACTTCTCGCATCTGTCTACCAAATTACGTTCCAGGTGTCATAGTAATGTTTGATGACGTCGAATGATGTTACCATTTAAGTATATAAAATTCGACAACGTGTCAGAATAAACTGCTGTGCAGTGGTATGTTTACAGTTGATTAAAACAATTAATGATTTTCATGTCGAGAATTTAACTCAATATTTATCAATCTGAATTACATAAACTGCAAGCGCTAAATGCGCGCATTACAAGACATTGCAGATTGGTTCACGTACCTAAATTCGGAATGTTGTATTGGTAAGATTGTCCATTATCCATTCTTGCTGATCATTTTATATCACTGTGTGCGCCGAACAAAAATATAAAATCTCAACTCCATATTGCACTTCCATTCTGAGCCTCAACCTACATCGGAACAAGCAACCGTGAGAAGTAGATATCTATACTCAGATATAATTCCAACCAGATAAAAATAATCACTGGTGACGTTAAATGGTGACATGACATGCTCCGCAAAGTATTTGCATAAAGCTTATTAGAATCTCTAGAAATCCATGAGGAATTGATGTCGATTTATCGAAATGTAGGACAATGAATAGGTAACATTACAATTATAAAGATATAATTGAGCGAATATGATTTTGCTGAAAATTGTTTAGAAGTCGAAAACTATTATAAATTTAAATCACAGAATCTGAAAAAGGAAATAAATCGGGAATTATTATGTTTCTTGATGAAATCATTGAACATTTAATTTTGTAAGCTTACTTCGAAAGTTTTGAGCCCAAAAGTTTTAAATTAAGCTTGGAACTCATTAAAGGGTCATATTTAGTTAATAGTTGGCGCTAAATCTGGATGCAACATAATTGCGGGAAACGAGGCGACGGAAATCAGGAAATATAAAATTATATATAATTGACATACATATATGTAAGAAAGGTAACTTGTCCACAACAGTTGTTATGGATTATATTTTCATGTAATGGATACGTTCGCCCGGTATATAAAATCCAACAAATATGCTGCAATTAAAAAAAATTATATGAAATTTAAGAGGGACATTTACAATATTTGTGGTGGTGGGGTTGAAGCTATTTTTAACAACTACGGGAACCATGAAATGCTTTTAAAGGTAGTTTTTGCGATGGACTGTTCGTCTGTCTGCAAAGACAAGAACATTCCTTCTCGATGGTAATGGTGATTGCAAGACGTAAACTCTTTCTTATCCATGACAACTATAAAATCATCAAATGTTTGGACCGCAATTGAGATAGGTGAGTTAATAAACTTGACGGTGAAAATGATGTTATCAGATACATCAGAATATGCCTTGCGCCACCTTAAGAAATATGCAACACCGACCAGTACAAACAAGCAGCTCTTCAATCCAAAGTTCTCCCATCTATTTTAACCGTTCATTACAACACTCCCAGAATATTTATCGTTTTAATCAACAGATTTTGAAGCAGAAACGGACATGCTTTTTTATGTTGACAATATGCGAACGAAGCACGGTCAAAATTAGTTTATTTTGTTGCTGCTTGAAATACTGTTGGACTCCAAGATAACTATTTTTAAGTTCTACAACTATAGAAAATTAAACAACAAAACCTAGAGTGAACGTAATTCCACCGTGAAGTCATCTAATGGCAGTTGGCGTACATGTCCCCTATAGATACAAGAATCACAAATTCAATACGTCAGCTTGAGTATTCATTCAACTTTTTAATACGCCGACCTCTATATTTAATGGAATACGAAGTTAAACCAATATTGTTATGGTGGAAGATTCAAAGACAATTCCTCATTTGTTGTTGACGCAATATTTTTTTGGATTGAACGGATATGATATGTGTAGCAAAAATTGCAGGATTTCATGAATCAAATACGTAGGAATTATAAGGAAAATTGAGTAGTTTGTTGGGCTTCCATTTTACCACAACTTGACAGATCCAGCCAGTTTTTTCCCGTGTTTCCCCCGGATCCTTGCTTGCATTAGCTTTACACTTATTCTCTAGCGCAAAGCGACAAGTGGAAAGAGTTAGTGAGCATCGATGTGTGATCCATGAAATTGCACTTTTTCCACCTTTTTTATGTTTGTACATTAATATGCCGTTACTACTATAGCACAGACTTCGGACGAAATTCCAATGTAAGATTTGATTTGGTTACGAGCTGATTTTGTTCAAGCTATAATAAGAGTATTTCATGAAGTTGCCATAATCGCAAATTGGTTCAACGTTGAAGTAATCATGATTCAGAGAGCCACGTGGCTACTAATAGGACAAATATTAGTAGCCACGTGGCTCTCTGAATAGGTAGAACGCAACAGGAAGAAGAAGGTAGGGGGGGTCCAGCAGGACCAACCCGGAACTTTATCGACCCTTGCGGGGAATAAACGAGGTGCTTCAACCTCCCCGCAAGGAAATCCTGACCCGAAACGGAGGGAACGGCACGAAGGGGAGATGGGGGAGGGGACTGAGGAATCCCATACCATGGAGGGTCAGGAGAGCTACGCGACCAAGGCCGCCAACATGGTGGTCTGGGTCACATATAGTGACAAGATGTGGGAGAAAATCCCTATGGAGGAACAGGCGGGATTTGTGGGAGCTCTGGAAGTTGCCTTGGAGGAGGAGCTGAAGCAAGGAAACGGAGCAGAGCACCTACAAATAGTGCGCACTGGCACAGGGAGGGGAAAATTGCTGTTCACTGCAGCAACGACCCGACGAGGGATTGGGTGGTTAAGACCGCCCAAACGAACATCCTGGGGGGAAGGTTCAAGGGATGGAAGGTGGAGGACTTCCCGAATCAACTTCGGAGGAAGTCATATTTCACCTTCATCAGCGGAGTACCACCAGCCAACGGGGAAGAACTGTTGCGGGTGATGATGGCCCAAGACTGCCAATCTCTTGGAATTGACCAGTGGGTGGTGGAGGAGATCCGGCCAAGCTCCAAGGGACCAGCAAGAGGATTCTGGGTCTATTTAAGCATTCCCAATGCTTACGTAGACCCAGAAAGACTGAAGAAGGGAATAAAACCTGTCTACTTGACCAGACAGGTCGACAACCTCCGTCTCAGCACGAGGGTCAGGAGAGCAGTTGGGGCGGTGGGTGCGAGTGGAACTACAAGGCCCACCCGAGGAAACAACTTATAAAATTTTTTTTTACTTAAAATTTCATTATACTTCTTACTTTTGGCATTCTTATGTACTTATGTATGTATGTATGATGTATCTCTATCTCAGTAGAACGCAATAATCCTTGTAATGTGATTGAGCGTCACGGTTGTTTAAATCGACTGAATAAATACTACTACTACTACTAATAGGACAAATAGGACGATACAACAAATTTGAATTAAAATAGCTTGATCTATTGTACCATAAAAGTAAAAACAGTACAAACATTATGTTTATATTATATTCATTTAACACGAAAATTATAATATATGGCGTTGATATCGGAATATGACATTACACAGACATCCGACATTTTTAAATAGTACATATACGTTTTTCAGTGCAACTTGCGCCAAATTTGGGTGGAAGTATTCAACGACGCTGGCCGACTGTGGCAGTACGATAGTGGGAATTGCCCGCAGGTAAGTGCAGCATCCATTGAAAGAATTAAACGACATTATTGGCATGATAGCATACATTACCATTTCACATGACTACTGTTGCTGAATTTCGGTAACACAATGCGTCTAGTAATACATACATAATTCTAAACGTCCATTGGGTCAATATTATAATGTTTGTAAAGAAACCAAAACTTGCTGAGAACCTGACCTGAATCGCAGTTTCTCAATTGTAAAATTATGGACTCAAAAGCGATTCCGTAATTTTATGTCAGTTTTCTGGAGACCACATTCCCAGCTTCCATTTCACGTGAATGACCACATCGTCCAAGATATTGATTTTACGAAACTGATACTGCAACTCGTAATGGCAATGTATTCGCTCCAATCATTTTTAGTTACTAATAAATTACTACTTACAAAGTCCTCCAGACTGGAAATTGAATCAACTTTTACGTTCGTTCAACCCACCAGGCCTGGAACTCTTATTTGTGGCGTTGAACGCTGACTATCTATATACATGTTTTGAGGTTCCTGCAATATCAAATGCTATGCTTTCAAAATAATAAATATAATTTGTCATTCCGTGTAAGTTAAGATAAATAAATAAGCGCATCACTACAATAAAGACGAGAATCATCGTATTTTACCTTGATGGAAAATTCAGAAATGTCTCCATAGTATTGGTCTCTGAACGTTTGTAGTATAGTATAAAAATGGCTAAATGTATTTTCACTTCCAGGTCTAGACTTTGGTCTATTAAAGCAGATAATCAAGGGAACCTCCCTTTCTGAATCACTCTAGCCTGGGCTTTTAATGGTGATACATGCCGGGGGAAAATCATTATATTAGTTATTCCATTATAATGGTTAGGCAAGACGTCGTTATATATAAATTTCCAACATATGTGAATTAAACAAATAATAGGTATTACGTGACCTTGATATTTTACGTGTATATTTTTAAATGAGATAAAATTGATTTTATTAAAGCCATAAATGCAGAACCAGTTTAGTTTGATTCGCAACTCAAAATCAAACCTCGGTAATCATTCGCAAGTTTTACAATACGCTAATCTTCCTTACACGTATCCTCTGGTTGTAACTGTAATTGTTACATATAAGCATATTTTAAAAATAAGATTATTGCACTTTTTACACATTTATTAAATTAATTTATGATAATGTGATGTGTAGTCAGCAGCATAAAGGCGTATATTAAATGAAGTCCTGTAGCTAATAACTGAAGCAATTCCCCAAGCCCATCCCCAAATAAGATGGTTTCTGATGACTCCAATTACCTTTCGTAAACAAAGTCACATACGATTTTCCTATCGCCTATGTGTGAGGAGGCAATTTATTGGCGTTATATTGCTCGCTGGAATAAGTAGTTCAGAGTCTGAACTTCAAACTTGTCAAGTTTTCGAGTTCGGAGGATAAAATATCAATTTATTGTGTAGGTGACCATAAATTTATTTATAATTCAGTGTGTTATTTGCATGCAGTTAATACGAGATGCTACTTAATATGACGAAAATGTATTCAACGATATTTGTGAACAAAACCTTTTTAAATTGGATTACTTCCAAGGTTGTCTTATTGTACTTAAACCAATGTAGAACACAAACACCTATCTAATAAATTACGTTTGATGTGTCAATGTAATGTAAGATGACGTCGAACAATGTTTGACGTGTTCCTGACGTTCGGAAACATTACAGAATAATCTGTTGTGCGGTGGTATGCACACCGTTGATTCATGAAATTTCTGGTGTTCGTGTCGAGAATGTAACTCGGTATCAAGCTCAACTGCACGAACTGGAAGTGGTAAATGTACGTATTACAAAACCATGCGGATTCTTTCAAGTACTTAAGTTGAGAATTGTATTGGCAAGACTAGCCATTTTCATTTTCTGACGTTTTTTTTATATCAAATTTCGCTCTGAATAATAATGCACGAACTCCATACCATCTTTTCATTTTGATCTTAAACATACAACGGCAGAACGATGTGCGACGTTAGACTTACCTTTACTCGCATTTAATTCCAGAAAGCTAAAAATAATCATTAGTGACATTCAAGTGATAACATGCCATTCTTCGCAAGGTATTTGATAAATTTTAATAGAATCTCAAGAAATCTATGGCGAGTAAATTTCTATCGTGCGAAAGATATCAAAAGGAATAGGAAACTTCAAATTACAACATTGTGATCATGTCCATTATATATGTAATGTATTGGTCTGTCCAGTATATTTGTATTTGTCTTTTAACCCCACCTAATTTTTAGACAAAAATGGAAACGCGTTTTACGTAGATAAGATAACGGATGTGTTTGGGTTTTACGAATCACTATCCCTATAAGTGTCCGTCTCCTGGATGGAATGTTCAAAAGCGCAAGAGCAGTTTTATTTATGCTACGTTGAAAATTAACTTTCCCTATACAACGCCTACACAATGATGATGATTGGTCGCTCCGACCGTGCTTCTACTACGAACACAATAATCAACTTCAAAAAATCGTCAGAAAAGTTATTTTTACAAACAGCAGTTTTATTACTTTCAGCAGTAATCAATTATAGTTTTTACAATTAGCAAAATACCAGATCTAATTAGCAATTTTTTAGATAACTGGCACACTTGAAAATTAATTAGACTGAAAACAAAAGTACAACCATCTTTTACTCGTGAATTTTTACCAACTACTAATACCAGAAGAATGCAATTTCCTCCTCTCTTCTCTTCATTTCACACGCAAGTCCGCTCCTATCTCCCTCTCAAATTCCGTAGTAGACAGACCGTCGGCAGCATGCATCTTCTTCGGAGATTCCCCCGTCACACTTTGCCCCTTGCTTTCTAAATTCCCAACATTTCCGGCCCCCTGATTTGGACGCTTTCCAAGGATAGTGGCCAAATCACAACATCGTATCCCTGTTGGGCAGATCTTCGTCACCGCTCGCCGGTATGTAGTAGGAGTCTTGGTCCGGAACTTCCTTGTTGTCACCTCCACGACCCTGATAACGCCTCCACTTCCGGTAAAGACCTTTGTCACCAAAGCTTTAATCCATTCGTTTCTTGGCCGCTGATCATCTACCATGATGACGACATCCCCGACAGCTACAGGCTCCCTACTTATGTTCCACTTATTACGCTTCTGTAAGTCTGGCAGGACTTCCTTGCTCCAACGACTCCAAAACTGCTTGGCCAAATGCTGGGCCTTCTCCCATTGTTTCCCGAACTGTTCCTTTCCTTCCGTGATGTCCCCGTTTAGAGCCGCAGAGCTAGTTATACATGCTCGATTCGAGAGACTCCCAGACGCTACTCCAACTCCTCGAATAAAATGATTCGGAGTGATGGTTTCCGGGTCATTCAAATCGCTCGAAACATATGCTAATGGTCTGGAATTGACCACATTCTCCACTGCTTTTAAGGCCGTAAGCAGAACTTGGTCTCGAGGGAATTTTTCCTTGATTACTTGATGAAGAGCTCGTTTCACCTGCTTCACCATCGCCTCCCAGGCACCTCCCATATGCGGAGAAGCTGGAGGAATGAAGTGCCAACACAGTCCATGGAATTTTACTCTTTTGGAAATCTCCTTTGCTGCTGCCTGAAAGTTTGTGCCATTGTCTGTGTACACATGGCTTGGCAATCCGCGAGCATCCACGAATCGGCTTATCCCCATTAACGTCTCGTACGCGGTCAGTCCATAAACAATTTCCAGGTGAACAGCCCGTGTCACCATACACGTGAAGAGTAGACCCCACCGCTTCTCGTGGTGTCGTCCAACCGTCACCTCCACTGGTCCAAACAGATCAGCGCCTGTGTAAGTAAATGGCGGCTTTTCACAGTCCACACGAAACTTGGGAAGGAGCCCCATTTCCGGAGGAATAGGTTTTGCTTTTTGTAAGCGACAACGTAAACATCGTGTCCAACTTCTTCGCACAGCATGCCGTCCGTCCGGAATCCAGTATTTCTGCCGCAGGTTGTTGAATACTGTATTCCTGCCACAGTGCATGTTTCTCTGGTGCTCCTGGTCGATGATCAAGTCCACAACATGATGACGTGGAGGAAGTAAGATTGGAGCGCTGCCTTCAACTGAGCTCATGAGTCTTCCGGTCATCCTAAGAATGTCGTCTTCGTCCATCACCATTTTCAATTTCCTTTGGGCTGCTCCAATTTTGCAGGCTTGGCTCTCCAACTGAACATGTCGGATGACAGTTTTTTCAGCATTTAACAAATTTTCGGCAGATAAAGGCGACTCCAATACTCCATCCTTCCGTTTCCAAGGACCGGGAAATTTCTTTGACGGTTGTCTGATTTTCTTGATCCAGTGGGCGGCTGCAATGGGTACCGCAGCTGTACTCCTTACTAGTTTATAGAAACTAGAAAATCGATTCACGTCTGGGATGATGTCGAAACGTTTACTTCTTTCATCTTCTTTGGAGGTGCCTTCGATGCTTTCTTCGCCCACAGCCAAAGAACATGACCCAATCTCCGATGAATCCCTTTTTGGCCAGTGGTCTGAACTCTGCCGGAGGAACGCCGGCCCCCGTATCCAACGACTGTCGCTACTCAAGTCAGCTTTACCCCTTGAGCGTGTTCCCTCATCAGCAACATTTTCCGCAGTTCCAATCCACCTCCAGTCGCATGGGTTTGTGAGATTTTGGATCTTCCTCACTCGGTTGGCAACATATTCCTTAAAACGTGCTGACTCTGATGTAATCCAACTCAACACCGTCACGGAGTCGCTCCAAAACACGCAGGAATCCACTTTAATCCTCAAGTCCTTCATTATGGTATGTGCTAACTTGCTTCCAGTAAGAGCAGCACAGAGTTCCTGTCTGGGAATAGTGGACTTTTTAATGTTTGCCACGTGAGCCTTTGCAGCGACAAAGCGCACTTCCACTTTGTCTTCACATTGAATACGCAAATAGCTTATTCCACAAGTTGCTTCGGCAGAAGCGTCCACGAATGTGTGCAGTTGGATTGTTGATCTACCAAGATTTAAACTGTAGCATCTTGGAATCCGTAACTGCTCCAGTTCCGTCATTTGATTTAACCAAGGAATCCAACTAGAGTAAACGTCGTCAGTTATTGCGTCATCCCAGCCGACACCATCTTTCCATGTATTTTGAAACAAGATCATTCCCTTAATTTTGTAGTGAACCACGAATCCAAGAGGGTCGAACAATGACATTAGTAGGCTGCACATCTCTCGCTTTGTAGGTCTTCGTCCGGCTACTACTTCCGGTTTCACTTTGCTAAAGTTGATGCGGAAGGTGAAGCAGTCATCATTTGGGTCCCAATAAAGCCCAAGTACTCTCTCCGTGTGTCCTTCTTGAAAAAGTGGCTTGTTGCCAGACAATCGCAGCGATTCTGGGATGCTCTGCATCACCTCCAAGCTGTTTGAAATCCACTTCTTTATGATGAATCCCCCTCTGCCATTTATTCCTGTTATTTCTTTTCTCAGACGAATTGCGCCCTCGACCGTGTCACTTCCTGTCAGATTGTCATCCACATACATATCGTTAAGTATGGAGTTGACAGCTTCTGGATAATCATCAATAAATCTTTTGGCGTTCTTATCCTTGACAAAAATTGCGCTGGCTGGGGAAGAGGTGGCACCAAACAGCATAACCTGCATCTCGTAGATATCTGGGTCTCGTTTCATGTTTCCATCCCTCCAGAGAAACCTCTGAGCTGTTAAGTCTTCTTTTCGAATGAAGACACGGTGGAACATATCTTCAATGTCGCCACAAATGACAACTTGATGGCGACAGAAGTTCCATAATATTGCAGGGAGTGGGCGGATGAGATCGGGCCCGGTCAAAAGAAAGTAGTTTAAGCATTGTCCCTTTGAATCTGCAGCGCAATCAAACACAAGCCTAAACTTTCCCGGCTTGTTGGGGTTGACAACACCAAAGTGCGGAATGTACCACGTTCGTTCAGTGGTAGCCGCTGCTTCTCCCTCTGGTAACTTCCGGATGTATTTTTTATCCAAATACTCCTTTATCTTCTTTCTGTAAATTTCTGCGAATTCCGGGCTCTTTTCCATTCTTCTCTCTGTTTTGATGAGACGAGACAATGCTTCGTCATAAGTGTTATCTGGAAAGGGATCTTGATTTTTCCACAGAAGACCAGTCTCCCAGCGTCCACTTTCCAATTGCCTTGTTGTATTCTCCAGGATCTCAAGGGCTCGCTCATCCTGTCGCGACATTGTTAACGATTCACCATCTCGAACAGCGTAGTCGTTAAGCCTGAATGACTCAATTATCAGCTTGTCCAGCGTGTCGTCCGACACACCACCAACATGAAATCCAGATCCATGATGACTTGATTTTCCCAATTTCCCCACCATTATCCATCCCAATACAGTCCGCATTGCTACAGGTTGATCCGGTGAGGTGTATAGTAGATCTCGGTGCATTGCTAGGAACCCGTGATCACTTCCGATAATGATGTCAACAACAGCCTTAGAGAGGGAAGGGCCCTTGTACCTGCGCAAATGTGGCCATTTCAACTTTGCCTCGTCCACGTCGATAGAGTATGGTGCCACACCAATCTTGTCCACGGTCACCACGTCAGTAAGAGGATACATTTTTGCTTTTTTGTATCGTCCAGAGATTTCCAGGTTCACCTTCTTGGACTTTTTGCATTTAACAATTTCTCCTGCCATAGTGCGGAATTTATACTCCAACGTAGGTCCTTGAAGGTCGAGCTCACTTGCGAGATTATTGCTGATAAGTGTGCGACTAGCACCTGAATCAAGCATGGCGTAAACCACACGGATTCCGTCAGGCCCTTTTACTCGAACTGGAACTATTGGCAATGGTCCATCCGTGCCTTTGATAAGTGAAACTGCAACGCCGACTGACCCTTCGTCATCGCTCTTTGATTCCTCCTTGTTTTCTTTGGAGACCTTTTCCGCATTTTTAAATCTTGTTTCCGGATGTAAAAGTCGATGATGGGTTCTTGTACATCCGTCTTTCCCACAAACGCGACTTTCAGGGCAGTCATTTGCTGTGTGTTTATCTTTGAAGCAAGTGAAACAAACTCTTGCCGCTTTTACCAAGTTCCACCTTTCATCCAGCGATTTTTTCTTCAATTTCCAGCATGAATGTAGTCCATGTCCCTTTACGTTACAAGCTGGACATTTTCGAGTTGATTCCTCCTCCTCTCCACTGGCAGCGTGAACAGAGCCAAAATTCCTCCGTGGTGGCCGTGTCTGATTTCTTTCTTCGGTTTTGGCTGCTGGTGCTGTTCCAACCGTTGGTTTCACTTGCAACATAGCACATTGAACTTCTGTGTCTAGCCAGTCAGCAAACTGTTGCAGATCCGTGTCGTTAATTCCGCTTAGTACACGATGCTTGTACCATGATGATTTGAGACTCCCAGGCAGCTTATCCACTAGTTCGTTTACCAATTGAATATTGTACATATATATCGGGCGATCGTACGAATGAATATTTGTGACAAGAGCCTGCACCATTGTTCCAAATTCCAAAATTGACTCGGGTTTGTTCGTGTCTGGCCTTTGACACTTTCTGACTTTCTCCACTAAATGCTCGATGACAAATTCTGATCTCCCAAACCGATTGTTCAAAGTCTTCCAAATTTCTTCCATGTTGCCTTCGTTGGTGAGTAGGTGCTCTACTGCGTCACGTGCTCGTCCTTTCAAGGCTCGTTGAACTCGAGTCAGGTTTTCTGCATCATCAAATCCAAATTTATCTTGCGCTCTTTCATACGCAGATCTGAAAATTCCCCATTTGGCTGGATCTCCGTCGAATTCAGGCAGGAACTTGTCACCTCGACCACGCTGCATGAACTTTAATTGCTGCTGCATCAATGTCATCAGCATTGTATCCTTGTCGGCTGGAACCTCAGTACTGTCAATTTCACATTTCTGACGGGGTTGTCGTGCTGTTGATTGCCTTTGCTGGGAGATTGGACTTTTTTGACCGTCGTTTTCGGGTAATCCTGGGCCACTGATATTAACTGTTGGGCGGCACGAATTTGGAGGTTGATAAGGCACGTATCTTTGTTGCTCGTGTATCCACTGCTTCACGATAGGTAGTGAATCTTGTACTGACGCCACTTCTGCATTTCCACCTTCCTCCTCCTCCTCCTGCTCTGCCAACAGCACATCCTTTCTTGCTTCAGCTTCTTCTTTCAGCATTTCCACGTCCGTTGTGTAATCTCTGTGTGCACGTGACAAGTTCTTTTCCAAACGTGCTTTCTGGGCCAGTAGTTCCACTTTCTCCGATTCTGACATGAGCGTCGTTAACTTTGAGGTCAGATCCTCCAATTGATCTTCGATGTTGGCTTTCCCACGTTGATATATGTGCCTGAGTTGCACGAGATCTTCATTTAATTTCGCCTCCAGTTTGCGGATCCTAGAGTTGATGCTCTGAGTTGTACTGGTGGACTCAGCATATCCGGATTTTCTTTTGCTGGAGGTCCTGGCGTTAAGCTCCTCCTCCATTTCGTTCAGGATTCTAAGCTCTTCTTCGATCACCTTTTGAGCGTTTTGGTATTCAGCATGTGCAGCTTCCAGTTTTTTCTGTTGTTCTTCATTGACTGAATTTGCTGGCCTTCCAACAAAAGGGCGAATGATATCTGCAGCTTGCTCCCTCAGCCGATTAGTTATTTCAATTAACTCCCTTTTTTCGTTGATACCTTCCTTCAACTCGTCCACAGTCCATGGTTTTGCTGCCATTTTTCTCTGCTTCTTGAGATTTCGAACAGACGCCAGAGAGTGTCCCGGGTTTCGGCACGCTGTTTGGGTTTTACGAATCACTATCCCTATAAGTGTCCGTCTCCTGGATGGAATGTTCAAAAGCGCAAGAGCAGTTTTATTTATGCTACGTTGAAAATTAACTTTCCCTATACAACGCCTACACAATGATGATGATTGGTCGCTCCGACCGTGCTTCTACTACGAACACAATAATCAACTTCAAAAAATCGTCAGAAAAGTTATTTTTACAAACAGCAGTTTTATTACTTTCAGCAGTAATCAATTATAGTTTTTACAATTAGCAAAATACCAGATCTAATTAGCAATTTTTTAGATAACTGGCACACTTGAAAATTAATTAGACTGAAAACAAAAGTACAACCATCTTTTACTCGTGAATTTTTACCAACTACTAATACCAGAAGAATGCAATTTCCTCCTCTCTTCTCTTCATTTCACACGCAAGTCCGCTCCTATCTCCCTCTCAAATTCCGTAGTAGACAGACCGTCGGCAGCATGCATCTTCTTCGGAGATTCCCCCGTCACACTTTGCCCCTTGCTTTCTAAATTCCCAACAGGATGATAGTAAAAACTTTATTATTTTGATGCTGCTGGATCCACTGTTGGAGTCGTGTATTAAAAGCCACAACTCTGAAAATCAAGGAAATTGTTGTTACAAATACTTAATTAGGTTAGGTTAAGATAGGAAAGAAAACAGTTAATGTTTTAGTTGTTTTGATTGTAGCTGTTTGATAGCAGTCTTGCATGATCGAATAAACATTATTTTTAAGTTCTGCGACAAACGAGATCATGGCCTGTCGAATCTGAAGCTAACATAATTACACCCTGAGGCCATATAAAGGAAATTGGCGTACATGTTCTCTGTAGATACCAGAATGAGAAATTCATATAAGACAACTCATCACATCACAAAAATAGATACTCTTTTTACGTGGATAATATCCGAACGGTGAACCGTCAAAACTGGTTCATTTAATTGCTACTTGAACTATTGTTGAATTCCAAAGTAACCATTATTAAGGCCTTTAACTAACACCCACGTCTATAACTATATCTAGAGTTTGCGTAATTCTCCCGTGAGGCCGTATTATGAAATTGGCGTACATGTTCTATATGGAGACAAGTATCAAACATTCAATTCGAGTATTCATTCAACTGTACCATACGCCGACGTAATACAAATAAATGAAATAAGAAGTTGAGCCAATATTGTCGTGACCGAAGAATCAAAGACAATTCCTCACTTGTTGTTGACGTCATATTTTTTGGATCGAACGTATCGAATACATTTAGACGAATGCATTGTTGGATTAGACGAAATATAAACCTTATCTCCTTGAACTAATTTCCAAGACGTGATAATACGATGAAAACAAACACCATATCCCCTACATCAGAGGCAGCGAAACATGATGTACAAAGCAAAAAACTGCCGGATTTGATGAATCAAATACGAATAAAATATCATCAATGTTGTATAGTTTGTTAGTCGCCTACTTTCCGACCACTTGGCAGATCCTATCAGTTTGATTCACGTGACTTCCATCGGTCTCGAATAAGTTTCACACATATTCTGAAGCTCATCGCGGCTCATCGCTCATCATAGTTAATTAAACGCCGTAATTATTATGGCCAAGACATTGAAACCAGCACCAATACAAGTTAGAAATGGTGGAAGATGTATCTGTTCGAGCCATACTTATAGGTACTGACGAGATTTTTGTGGAGTAAAAATATGTCTGAATTCAGTATGCGAAAAAAATACATCTGATCCAACTGACTTTTTTAATGTAAATGTGACTTAATGTAAATTCCCTTTAGCCGACATCTTAGCAAACACAAAACTTGGCCTCCTGCCAGCTAACATCAATCAGTATTACTTACGCAAAATAGATTTTAGTGTAGTAACTAAAAAATCTTACTTTTTGAACTTTACACCGCATCTTTGACTAAACAAACAGAAGTGTAGCTGACCTACTTCCAGATATTGCTTCACCTGAACGAAGATGTCGAGTGATGGCGTTTAAGCTATAATTTGAAGCATTTCAATGACTAATGTTCGAGTCGGACTCTTCCTTATCATAGCCAATACAATCATTTGTATATGTTCCAGCATCAAGCAAGAGCAGTAAGCTAAATAATGTATTTTTCATGGCTATGAAATTTTTGTCTAACTTTCAACAAGTTGAGCACAAGATTGTTTTGTATTTGTATTGCTAAACTAAATGTTATACATTTCATATGTTGAAACGAAAGTGGGTATAATCGACTGAAACAAACACGTTGTCATATTAACTACTTACAGAACGTCCAAAAACTAAAATACTTAACTTGACAATTAAACTTTTTAATTCATAAAACGAAAGATAGAGACCAATCTGCATTAATTTAAATTCCAAATTTTGGGCGACATAATGCTTCTTGGCGTTAAAGAATTGAAGAGACATCATCCATTGTTTTATCAATCAATGTTTGTTTCACAAATCAATATTAACTGACATTTTTTGTCGCTCCAAACTCTTTCCATTTGCTTGCACTAGCTTCTCTGCACAAAGAGGTGAGTTATATTTATCTGCCATTTTTAAAAATTCACTACTTGGTTGTATTACCTTTTGGCGTGAAAATGCCAAAAATGTATTTTGACAAGCTTCAGCAAAAATTTTAATGTTTGACATCCGTATCGTAACGTGACGTAGCCAGATATCGATTTTGGTTTTAAATAAAAGAATGAAGAATTTGCGTCTAGCAAATAACATATTAGTGACGGGTCCTGTAAAATTTGAATGATTCAATTTTTCATTTAATCCTCCAGCAGTACAATTATAATTTGGTAGATTTTGCTTCGTTCCCTATGAAATTCGTCGTAGTTCGCTAGTCGACGTTTTCAGATGGACAACGCACAGCAGCTAATTCTGGTATGGCATAGTTTGGAAAGGAGCTTAATTTTAATTCAATTCTCAATAACAAGGTTACCCACAGGTGGAAGAATCAAAGCGTTGAAATACATTTTCAGCACCGGTGCAGCATTCCGGTGTTTTGAAGATGGTTAAATCAATTGATAGATTGAATAATCTTATTTGAGATTCGGGTTTGTCTTAACTGTTGACGTTTGATGATAGAAGCAGGAAGAAAACATTTCATGAGTTCCATTGTACAGTATTTATAATTACAACTCGAAAGTCGCCCGAAGAAAAGTTCTGCTGTTGGTTTGACAACCGGTGGAGATGGTCAAGATAAAAATAGGTCACTTTGCGTGATAATGTCACGGTGATATGCAGAGTATCTAGTTTCTCTGTTAGTCACTTCTTTTAAATAATGCATTATTTTATTACTTTATTCTGTCTGATTGGCCAGAACATAGTTGTAACTCGCTGATAGTACATTTAATTGGAATATACTAGTGTTATGTACTTACATTATACTCATTGAACCTATTGCCCAGTCGTGATAACAGGATGAAAACAATCAACTTATCGCCAGAACCAGAGGCAGTGAAGCACGCTATATTCTGATATGATCTGCGAAGCAAAAATTGCAGGATTTTATGAATCAAATACGGAAGGATTATCAGATAAACTTAATAGACTTTGTTGGCCACCCATTTTGCCATCACTTTATAAATCCAATCAGTTTATTTTAACGCGTGAGCTCCCTTGATCTGGAATAAGTTTTACTTATTCTGGAGCGCATAGCCGCCCAGTGGAGAAACAGTGGGCATCGGTGACCGATCCATGAAATTAACTGCGGCTGATCTGCGTTTATATATTGTTCCACAGGTATCATGATGTCCATTGGTGGCGTTGAAGCTAAATTTGTTAGCATTTCTATGATTAAAGTCCGAGTCGTATTTGTCCTTACTCCTAACCCAAAAAAATATTTGGAATCGTTGGCTGCTGGAATCTAGCATCTAGGATTATTGCAGACTCGCGTTTGCATATTCGACACACTTACTGTGTCTTCTCTCTAAGAGGATGTTGCGGTGTGTTAAGGACAGAGTATATCAATCCCTTAAAAACCTCGAGCCGAGTACTATTAGCCAGCCACTTAAACTAACCCATCCGAAGCTTTCTGGCTTTGTTTCTTGCTAACGCGTCGACATGAATGCGAGAACTCTACCACTCCGAACCAAGGCCACTGGCATTGTCCTTGAATGAAGCAAACGAATGAGACATTTGTGAGTTTATTTAAAACGCGAATGAGATATTGTGCAACTTTCGAGATTGGAAACATTCGCTATTTCATATTCTACTCTGTTGTAATAGGCAGTTAATCATATATAAATTTTGTCCTTAAATACGGAAATGAAAGATCTGCGTTTGCCAACTCACAAATTAATGACGTCTCATGTTAAAGTTGGACTAGATTTTGTGGATAGGCTATTTGTATGTAATTAATATGACCTGCAACTTAATATGACGTGATTGCGTTCAATTTATATTATATTGCGTGCGTGATATTTAGGAACACAACTTTTATCTATTATCCTTCATAAGCAAATGCATAATTTCATCCGTTCCTCCTACAGCACAAATGTACCTACGAATTACATGGCATTCCAAGCGTCAAAATAATGTTCTATGACGTCGAATAGTGTTGTGATTGATGTGG
The DNA here is from genome assembly GCA_004115045.4 of Sinella curviseta. Classification (NCBI taxonomy): domain Eukaryota; kingdom Metazoa; phylum Arthropoda; class Collembola; order Entomobryomorpha; family Entomobryidae; genus Sinella; species Sinella curviseta. The sequence continues at coordinate 39,672 of RBVU03000052.1, forward strand.
TTGAAATGACTAAACGTTGCAAACTTAAGATGTGGTTTGGTAGTTGCATAAACACTGTTGTGAATGATTTCTCCTCGTTTACATCCAGGGAATTTACCTAGTTGTGTGGTAATCCATCGAAAATTTTACGGTAACTTCGGTTGCATCAACCGGGCCATTTTGGATAAAATTTACAAGTAGGATTTTTAACTATTTTAGGATGCGTTGAAAATAAAATGGCGCTTGTGAAAGGCCAATTTGAAATGAATTATAGATTTCTATTTCTCCTCAGTGAAACAGTCTGTTCGGATAGATTGTCATGCAGATATTCACATCTTTGTAGCTAAATATTGTAACATCGAGACAAAAAATTTGAATCAAAAAACCACAACGTGATTTAACTTACCATAGAAGTAAAAGTAACATCAACCTGATATTTACATAATATTCTTTTAACATGACAATAATAATTTGTGGCCTTGATATCCGAATATGCTGGCATAACTAAATAGTATATGCCGTGTTTGGCATTTTTAGTGCAGCTGGCTGCAAATTTGGTGCGAGAGCATTCAACGACGATGGCGACTTTGGGAGTACACGAAATGGCCCACACATAAGTAGAGCTTTTATTGAAAGCACTAAACTGCAACATGTTTATGTAGTACTTAAATGCTGCTTTACTTTCATTGTCGGAGCTCCACACGATGAATTCCTTCCCGGCTCATCGCAAACTTTCGCAAAACGTTGGCACTTTCGACTGACAGTTCCGAAAGTGGTGGCAGGTGTGCTTTTTCGGGAAATGCAGAAGGGAATCGGATCGGTGTAGCGGTCATAACGGATGGCATGGATGGGATTTTATCAATTTTAATTACTCGGAATTTCTAATTTCCCATCGCATCTCCAAGCGGCGTGCTAGGCGGAATAACGACATTATCACAACCCAACTAAATTGCGGTCGAAATGATGTCAACATTCGATGGAATTCGGAGCTATGGAATTCTATAAAGGAACGGGTGAAAAGCCTGAATAATTGTGCTGCATAACAAAACCAATTACGGAAAATATATCGGGTTGGTATAGAAGCAATAAATATCTAGTGAGTTGGATGAAGGCAACGCTTAACACTAAAATTTTATGGTGGTGTAGAAGGCTTTCCAAAACAATAAATATAATTTGCCATTCCGTCTAATTTAAGATAAATAAATAAAAGCATCAATACAATATAGAATAGAAGCTTATGTTTAACCTTGATAACAAAGTTTAATAATTTGTCCAAAGTTTCCGTCTCTGAACGTTTGAAGTCTAGACTAAAAATGTTCAAATGAATTTTTAATCCCCCGGGCTAGACTCTGGTCTATTAAAGTTGGTTAAAATAGATAATCAAGTGAACCTTCTTTTCTGAATTACTCTTGTCTGAGCTTTTAATATTGATATATGCCGAGAAAAATCGTTATCTTCTATTGGTTATTACTTTAAATTGCTTAGTAAAGACGTCGTTATTACCATTTCCCAAACATTTGAAGTAAAGTAGCGATAGGTACAGTTTTCCCATGTGTAATATTTTTAATCAACGGAAACTAAGCCTAGTGAGGGTATACGTGCAGGATGAGCTTAGTTTTATTTTCAACCTAAAATCAAGTGCATGTTTTTCGCGGTAATGTAATTAATACGGGATGCCACTTAATAGGACGAAACTGTTTTCAACGAGATTTGTGAACAAAAATGTCGTCAATCGGATTACTTCAATAAATCAACCGATATGGCAGTGACGTATCTGAATACCATATTATGTTCCAGATGTCAAAGTAATGTTTGATAACGGCGACGAGTGTCAGGATGGACGTGCTTGAAATTCGAAGAGAAACTCATTTTCGTTTGGAGAATTTAACTTTTTACTCAATATCCATCTCTGTTACACAAACTGCAAGCGCTTAATATGCCCATTACAAGACCTTGCAGATTCGGTGAAGTACTTAAAATT